>CAOKZL010003533.1:0-89030 GCA_948472985.1 Iguana delicatissima
CCAGAGCTCCAGGGATTCCACCCGTTCGGCGTGTCTCCTCACCGGAAGTCCAGTGTCCCTAGGGTTAACAGTTGTTAGTAGTTGTGTAGTATAGTTGTTAATAGTAGAGTAAAATTATTTCCGTTCATTTCTATATTGTTAATATTGGAATATATATAATTCAATTTCATTTTATGTTTATTAACGCACAGGCTTGTCTCATTGGGGGTGGTGATTCAGTCTGCATCTTAATCTTCCTATGAACTTTGAGAGGAATCACCCTTGCCCGTCGTGACTGGTCAGATCTAGTAGAAGCTGATTGATCAGATGGGTGCAGGGCTAATAAACCCTTCATTATGTTGGGGGAGGTGCATACTGCTTTGAAATATGCTGCAGTACACTGTCTCCTAATGCCACTAGAGGAAGTCTGTTCAGCCCCACAGCTATAAAGCTCTGAGGTACCGCAGGCTTCCATTCTGCCCCTCCCCCATCCGTCGTGACCACAGTGATATGAAGCTGCTGGATGAAAAGTTTTGGAGCTGAGTACAATTAATGCATTGACAGCACTCAGCTCTACTTCTCTTTGTTATCAGAGTGAGTTGGAGCTGTGCGGTGCTGGGCCGGTACCTGGATGCTGTAATGGACTGGATGAGCGCTAATAAACTGAAGTGGAATCCTGATGAAACAGAGGCTATGTGAACTGTTAGTTTCTGAGTCCAGAAGCTAGATATGTGATCTGCCCCAGATGGGGTTGCACTCTTCTACAGGAGCAGTTTCATACCTGAGGACTGTCCTAGATCCACCACTGTCATTGGAGACCTGTGTGGACTCTATGATTTACAGTGGCTGGAGTCAGCTTCAACTGATTTGCAAGTTACAGTATTTCTTGGAAAGGGTAACTTGGCCACAGTGGACTCACATACTGATAACCAATTAGACTACTACGATGCACTCTCTGTGGGCTTGTTCTGCCCTGGCCAGGCCTCATTTAGAATAGTTTGTCTAGATGTGGGCAGTACAGTTCAAGAAGGATATCAGCAAGATAGAAAATGACCAGAGAAAGGCAACCAACATGATCAAAGGTCTGGAAATCAAGCCTTGTGAGGAACAGCTTGGGGAGATGGTTATGCTTATCTTGGAGAAGACTGAGAGGTGACATGATAGCTACCTCTAAATATCTGAGATTATGTCATGTAGGAGATGGAGCAAACTTGTTTTCTGCTGCTCCAGAGACCAGAACATAAACCAATGGATTCAAGTTAAGGAAATGAGATTCCACCTTAATATTAGTAAGAATTTGTTTATGTAAGAGCTGTTCTGTAGTTGAATAGAGGGTGGTGGACTCTCAAGGATGGATGACTGGACATCCTTCAGGAGTGTGACTGCAGTGGATAAGCCTGAACCCGGGCTCTACAATTTAATATAAATTGGCTATTAAAAATATACCCCTCCAAGTGCTTGAGAGGCTCCTGGATGAGCACGCATACGGGCACAGCCGAACGGCTGAAAAATACAAAGAAAAATCCTGGTCAGGCCAGTAACTTTCCATCGCATCGCTTCAGGAGACCTCCAGGCAAGTACACATTGAAACCCAATTAAGTATACACCAAGTACACAAAAGGTTCTCAGCCCCGAACCGTCAGCTTGAGAGGATTAGCACTTCTGACTATTCAACCGTCAAGCACTTCCCATTTACATACCGTCAGGGCTATTGACAACTCTGACTGAAACCTATCAAATCAAGCACTGATGTTTCAGAGGCTTTGTCTCCACCTAAGCACCTATTGTTCTCCCTGGGGACTGTCTACCCTCCAGGTACATTTCCCCCTATAACTACCCCCAGTTTCTTTTTTTTTCTTTTCTTTTTTATTAAAATTCACACTTTTTACATACATATTTCCTCCTGACATATTCCATTTTTTTGATTGTATAAAAATATATTCCATTATCTCTATATTAACATTCTATATAAATACTATATAAATAGTAAATACTATTAATACTTATTATGCTTAGTTATACAATCCTCCATTTTATCTATAATTCATGTTTTCACCCCTGAAGGATCTTCTGTTTATTAGTCCTCTAACGTTTAATTTTGATCCTTCTTAGCTTTCCGTCATCTTTCACTTCCTACTTTCTTTTACTTGGTTATTCTTTCTCTCTTATATCTCTTACCTCTATACTGTAATAATATTGTTGACTGGCCTCTAACAAAACATTTCTTAGCTTATATGTCATTTCCAGCTTCTCTTCTATCATATCTTAATAAAATTATTCTTCTTGGCAAATCTTTACCCAATTATTCTCTATATATCTCTTAACATCCATCATTTCATTGTCTTTTCCTCCCCTTCTTCCTCCTTTCATTGCTCATGATAGGCTTTCTAAAGAAACATACTCTTGTACTTTCATTAGCCATTCTTCCAATTCCGGTATTATATTTCTTTTCCAGTATTTAGCATATACTATTCTGGCTGCTGTGACCATATAAAGTATCTTATTTTTGTTTGTAGTATTCTTTGTTCACCTGGTGCAACATGTTCAAAAGAAAGATCTCTGGTGTTAATGGTATCCTTATTTGCAAAATCTCCATAATTATTTTATGAATCTTCTTCCAGTACTTTTTTGCTTCTTCGCACTGCCACCACATATGATAAAATGTACCACATTCACTGTCACATTCCCAGCATTTCTTTTCTTTGGTCTTATACATCTTACTCAGTTTCTCTGGATCCAGATACCACCTGTACAACATTTTGATATGATTTTCCTTTAAACTCTGTGCCAAGGTAAACTTCTGAGTATCCTCCCAACTTTTCTTCCAGTATTCCAACTTGATCTCATGGTCAATGTTCCGTGCCCAAGCTATCATTGTATCTTTTATAGTTTCAGTTTCTAGCTCTCTCTCTAACATAAATTTATATAGCTGTTATGCCAAATGATCTTTCCTCTCAAATATTATTTTTTCAAACTCATTTAGTTGGGTGGTAATTTCCAGTCCTTCTAATTTTTGGTCCATTTTTAGTCTTTCTGTAAGCTGAATGTGCAAGAACCACTGACCGTTCCATCCTTTATTTATTAGTTCTTCTCTGGTCTTTATACGTTGTGATTCTTTTCCAACATTCACCATGAAATCTCTGTATGTTATCCATCCCTCTAATGGTCCTTTCCATTTACCGTATAGAGCTTTGTGGGGTAAAACCCATAGCAGTATTCTGGAATATAGTTTTCTTTTCCAAACTTTCCAAATCTCTAATAAGGATCTTCTTATATAATGGTTTTGGAATTCTTTGTCTACCTTTGCCTTGTTATACCACAAGTAACCATGCCAACCGAACCAGAGATCTGAGCCTTCCGAGTTCAACATCCTGTCTTCTCTCAACATAATCCAGTCTTTTATCCACATCATCCCATTCGCATAATAGTAGAGTTTCATGTCTGGTACATGGCAGCCTCCTTTCTCTTTCCTGTCTGTCAATGTTTTCCACTTTATCCTCACCTTTTTCCACTCCAGATAAAGTCCGTAAGGTCTTTTTTCCACTCTTGAAAGCATTTACTGTTAGTTATTATTGGTAAATTTTGGAACAGATAGTTTATCTTTGGTAATATCATCATTTTGATTACCGCCATTCGTCCCATTAGAGATAGATTCTGTTTTGTCGATATCTGTAAATTTCTTTTAATCTCTTTTATGCCATAATTATTTTCAAATAGTCCATTATTCTGTTCAGTTATAGTTATTCCCAAGAAACTGGTCTTCTTTTCCTCTTTAAATCCTGTCATCCGAATCAAATCCTCCATTTCCTCTTTTCTCATATTCTTAGTCAAAATCTTCATTTTTTCGTTCTTTATTTTGAAGCCTGCTACTTCCCCAAATTCTTTGCATACTTCTATCATTTTCTTTATATTTGTTTTTGGCTCTTCAAGAGATAGTGCTAAATCATCCGCATAAGCTTTTGTCTTATATTCCTGTCCTTTTATTTTCATTCCTTTTATTGTGTCTACTGCCCTTATCTTTCTCAAAAGTGCTTCAATCGTTATTATGAAAAGAAGAGGTGAGAAGGTGTTATCACTGTGTACTGGCCTTACTTTGGTAGATATCAGATATCGTTTTGATATCACAATTCGGCCTCGTTTTGCCACCCTCGGCCAAGTGTTTGTGAGGCCCCCAAACAAGCACAGAACTAGGCATGGCCATTAACTGCTGAACATTCCTCTCTCCACCCAGGCAGGCCGGACTCAGCCAGATCTTCACTTTAGGAGACCTCCCTAGACAAACACCTCATCAAAGATGCATGCTAATACACAGAACTCCCTGCCCTGAGCAGACAACTTGACGAGCTAGACGCTTAACTGTCAATCATGCTGCATCTGCATACTGGCCATTCCATTGTCGATTCGGAACTAACTCAATCATGCTAAATTCTGACCTTTCGGAGACATTGTCTCGCACCCAAACCTCATTGTTCTTCCCAAAGTACAGACTAGCCTACGGTCATATTTGTCCTATAAAAACCCCCAATTCCGAGACCTCCCTCGGATCTCTCTGAACTTCCATCCAGCCTTGCTGCCACTTCGTCCGCCAAATTTTCCCCTCAGTCTCAGTCTGAGACTGTGCAATTATGGACCTCTGCTGTGATCTACCCCGGCTTCGGACAGGTGTAGTATCACCCAATTCAACAAACCCCTCTCAAAAATCCTCTATACTGCCACTACCTTTATTTTCTATAGTTACTTGTGTGAGTGTGTTGCATACACTGTTTGCTTGTATTTTAATAAAATCACAGTTATTATTTCATATTTGGTGTGCTTCGTGGCTTGGCCTGACCCTGTAGACATTGGGTTTAAAGATTCCGCTGCGTTGCCCTGCCTCTTGTTTTCTAACTTGTGTTCTGAGCTAATTTTCCCCACTAATATTTGAGCACATTTGGAGTCCCTCACGGGACCCCCAGTAAACAGGGTAACAGAGTAGTGGAGCAACACGGGCAACCCCAGTACCCCTAATTTGAGAAGGAGTCTGAACCTCCTCAAATCTGGCTGGTACTGACTTAGGGAACAGCTGGTCAAGTCGCAAGAGATTCTGTCAGGGAGAATTCTGTGTGTGTGAGCTCTAGGAGCTACTCTATTGGGTTGGAATCTATCCCCCTTTTCTTGCTTGGTTTGTGTATGTCAGCCGCCCTGGCACTGCCGTTTGCAAGGGGTGTGCATCCCTAACTTGGGGTCTATTGCAGGCTGGGATCCGAAGTGTTAGGATGCTAGCACGTTAGGAACAGTCCACATGCACACAACACTGTAGTGGCAAGGCACACAATAGGCACTTAGGAAAAGGAGTCTCCCTCCTTCCCCCCCACCAGAGTTGAGATACGAGTGTGTCCTGTCAATTGTTGCTACGTAGCTTTGACAGCGCGAGTGCGTCTCGGCTGTGTAATTTTTGGGTGCGTCCCGGCTGTGTAATTTTGCTGGCAAAGTAGGTGCGGGTGGTGAGCCCTGACCTAGCTTAGGGTTTAGCTGTTTAGCCCGAGGTAGAGGAAGGCACCCCTCACCCAGAAAACCAGTCAGGGATGGTTCAGTTTTGGCTCCTCACCCTTTTTCCCCGCTGCTCAGCCAGGTGGCGCTGTAAGTTCCACTGGGTTTGTTTCCCCCCTTCAGACAGGCGGAGTACTCCTGAGGGTTCCCTGGGTCTAGGTGACCTCCCTGTCCCTGAACCGTTTCCTTGTCCTTTTGTCCCCAGGGCTGTTGCGGTGGAAAACCAGGCTTCGGTGTACAGAAGTTTGGGCAGGCTGGAGATAGGTTCCCCTTCCTCTTTCCTAGAATAGTTCCATTGTGTTCGTTTTCCTTCAGGGGTCTAGGTGGCCCTTCCCGTCCCTCCAGGTCCTGGTCCCTTTGTTGTTAGGAAGTTTTAGTTATAGTCGTGGAAATGGCCAAGGAGAGCCAAGCCACAGTGAAGGAGAGCATGTTGGAGGAGGAAGTTAAGGGAAAGCTAGAGAGATGGGTGCTGAGTAAGGGGAATGCCCCTGGAAGAATTCCAGCTTCCAGACGGCGGATCCCTTTGCCACACTCCGGGAGATATACACCTTGGTGCGTAAGACAAAGAACCCATTCAGGCCCTCCAAGGATGCCTTGGCCACCTGGGGACTTTGGCTTACGGCCAGAGATGCTAGTGCCAGAGAAAAGGTAGCAAGCTTAGAAAAGGAGAATGCCTGGCTTCAGGCTGAGATAGAGGCACTGTGCGCAGACAAAGTAACGTTCGCATCTGTCGCGCAGGCCTCTGCACAGAAACTAAATGATGCCACTCTGTTGGCACAGACTTGGGAGGAGGGAGCTCACGCCTTTGAGGCTGAGCTCACCCATGCCAAGTCTGCAGCACGATTCATGTCGGGGCAGGTCAGGGAGCAGCAAGAGGCTGTGAGCCATGCCACTTGCCACCAGCAGATTGCAGTGCTGGAGAATCGGCTGGATACTACCCTAACCTGGATCTGCAAGACTAGGGGTGCCCCCGGTCCAGGAAGCTTCCTCGTAATGTCGTGGCTAAACTGAAGCTAGACAAATGGGGAAGGTTCTGGATGAAGGCTGGCATTGGGACCGAGAGGGACAAGACTCCTGCCACCCTGCTTGTAAACTCTGGTGTGGCACTGAATGTGCTGCACCCAAAACTAGTGAGACATGGTGTGCCCACCCCAGAGAAAGTCCAGTTGTCTGGATATGGTGGGCGGGGATACCTAGCAAAGGTTTGGGACAACATTCCAATGTCCATAGAAACGTTCCGTTTTAAACTGTGGGCTTGTGAGAACGGCAGGGAAGATGAAGGTCTTTTGGGCATCAGCTTCCTCCGAGGAAATAAGCTCATTGTGGATTACACGAAGGGGTTCACTTGTGCCTTTCATTTTTTTCTGCCCAAGTGCAGGACCCTATATTTGTCTGTTGAAATTCATTTTGTTAGCTTTGGCCCAGCTCTCCAATCTGTCAAGGTCATTTTGAAAGTTGATCCTGTCCTCTGGGGTATTAGCAACCCTTCTCAATTTGGTATCATCTGCAAATTTGATCAGCATGCCCTCCATTCCTTCATCCAAGTCACTGATGAAGATGTTTAATAGTACCGGGTCCAGGACAGAACCCTGTGGCACCCCAGTAGTCACTTCTCTCCAGGATGAAAAGCAGCCATTGGTGATTACCCTTTGGGTGCGGTCGGTCAATTAATTACAAATCCAACTAACAGTAGCCCCGTCCAGCCCACATTTTACTAGCTTTTTTGCAAGAATGTCATGTGGAACTTTGTCAAAGGCCTTAATGAGGTCAAGATATGCTATGTCTACAGCATTCCTTTCATCTATCAAGCTTGTAACCCTATCATAAAAAGAGATAAGATTAGTCTGGTATGACTTGTTTCTGAGAAATCCATGCTGGCTTTTAGTGATTACGGTATTGCTTTCTAAGTAATTACAAACTGACTGTTTAATGATTTGCTCTAGGATCTTTCCTGGAATTGATGTCAGGCTTATGGGGCGATAATTATTAGAGTCCTCTTTTTTCCTCTTCTTGAAGATGGGGATGACATTTGTCCTCCTCCAGTCTGCTGGACTTCTCCTGTTCTCCAAGAGTTCTGAAAAATTATTGCAAGTGGTTCAGAAATGACTTCTGCCAGTTTTTTTAATATCCTTGGATGTAATTCATCTGGCCCTGGGGACTTGAATTCATCTAGTTTAGCCAGATATTCCTGTACTACTTCTCTACTTATTCTGTGCTGCATTTTCCCCGCTTCCTCACCTGCTCCCTACACCCCAGGTTGAGTACTTCTATCCTTTTGGGAGAAAACTGAGGCAAAGAAGGTATTAAGTAGTTCTTCCTTCTCACTCACCCCCTTCTCCACGCAGTGATCCTATCATTTCCTTGTTTTTCCTTTTGCTGTGGACATATCTAAAAAAGCCCTTTTTATTGTTTTTGATGTCTCTGGCAAGCCTGAGTTCTTTCTGCGCTTTAGCTTTTCTGACCTTCTCCCTACATTTCCTGGCTATTTGCTTGAATTCTTCTTTGGTGGTTTCACTATTTTTCCATTTCCTGTACATGTTTCTTTTGACACTTAGCTCAGCTGAGAGTTCTTCAGTCAACCATTCCGGTTTCTTTGGACACCTGCTATTTTTCCTCCTTATTGGACTGTTTTCAATTGTGCCCTCAGTTTCTCACTTTTAAGAAACTCCCATCCGTCATAAACTCCCTTCTCTTAGTATTCTTGACCACAGGATTTCAGCAAGTAACTCCCTAAATTTAGAGAAATCACCTTTCTTAAAGTTTAGGATGCGTGTCTGACTATACTTAGCTTCTCCTTCCCACTGAATGACAAACTTCAAAAGAGCATGGTCACTCCCTCCTAAGGAACTCACCACCTCCACCTCCTCAACTAGGTCATCCCTGTTGGTCAGGATCAGATCTAAAATAGCCAATCCCCTTGTCGCCTCTTCCACTTTCTGGACCATGAAATTGTCTGCAAGGCAAATGAGGAACCTGTTGGACCTTGTGGTCTTTGCAGAATTTGATTGCCAACAAATATCAGGATAATTGAAATCTCCCATTACTACTGCATCTCTCCTTTTTGTGGTCATCTGCTCCAGGAAGGCATCATCCAAATCCTCAGCCTAGCTTGGAGGTCTGTAGTAGACCCCCCAATGACATCCCTATTGTTTTTTGTTCTCTTAACTCTTACCCAGATGCTCTCAACTTGGCTTCCCAGATTTAAGTCATGGATTTCTTCACAGGTGAAAACATCGTTGACGTAAAAGGCTACTCCTCCTCCTTTTTTGTTTGCTCTATTTCTGCAAAATAGGATATATCTCCTTATTCCTACATTCCAATCGTGAGATTCATCCCACCAGGTTTCAATGATGCCTATTAAATCATATTTACTTTGTTGTACTAAGAGCTAGAGTTCATCTTGCTTATTCCTCATGCTCTGTGCATTAGTGTAGAGACACTTGAGTAGCTGCAGTGTTGTTCTTGAAGGGGAATGCCTTGACCCATTTACTGAGTGGATCATTATGGTCAGGCAGTACTAGTTTCCTCTGGGAGTGGAAGGTAAGAGACCAATGAAAAAGTTTGGATTTGGGCCCAGAGCCTTCAATCCACTAATGCTGGGTTGGCAACTTGGGGTCAGACTGATCTGTGCTGATCATGGCACAGGAGAGGCAGTTTTCTACCCATTGTTCTACTTTCTGGAGCATATTCAGCCACCAACCCATCTCCTGTCCTCTCTAGAGGGTTGCTTGCTTCCCTCTGTGTCCCAGCTCATAGACGAACTGGATCAGGTCACCCCAAACCTCCATGGGTACAACTCAGAAAGAGTGTCCCTTCTTGTCTACAGCCCACAAGATGTCTTTCTTCCCTTTCTTCAATAGAGTACTGGCCTATGATGTCTTTCCCTGCCTCTACTAGTTCTTTCAGTTGGGGATCTCCTTCCTGGAGACTGCCAAATCTAGGATAGGAGGGGCACACAGGGCCTGTGGCCATTTCCACATGGAGTTATTACTGTAGGCTACTGTGTTGTAGTGCTGAACTGTTCTGCATGTGGGAGTGAATTAGCTTTGCTTTATTTTCCGTCATTCTGCACAGAATTCCATGATAATGTGCCATTATGGAGTAGGAAAGTGCAGTATTTGAAAATCAGAAAAAATCTAATTCACATTCTGACATCAAAGCAAATTTGCATTTTTGCAGTGATGCAGAAACGTACATTTGCACCAATGAGCATTGGTGGGCAGCAGAGGGCGGGCCATGGGCATGCCCACCTCTCTCCCCTTCCCACTTCCTTCCCCATCTGCCCTTGCCAAGCAAAGGATAGTCCAGTGCCATTTTTGATTTGTTCATCAAACTTCGGAAAATGGAGTTGTTAGAGCGATTGCCAAAAATTATAGCCAGTGGGTAAAGGTGTTATGCAGAGTTGCTTATTAGAGTGCTGGGTCAAGTTAGTGAAAGTGTCAATTCCTCTTTTGCAGAGAGCCACGAGCTATAGAATAGGTGTGAATTGCTACTCCTTTGTTCCCTTGCAAACAGTGAAAGTGGTAATTTAGCTAGTTATCTGCAAGCTTGCAAAAGGCAACCTTGAGCTCAAAATGAAACCTTTCAAAGACGGCTTGATTCTTTCATCGCGGAGAAAAGTCGGGAAGATTTCCAAAAGCAAGAAATAATTTGTATCACTCTAACTAACCCTTACCACTCTGAAAGACTAAACTATTGTTTTATGTGGGACTGTTAAATTAATGATGTAATGAGAAAATTAACAAAAAAGATTCTTTTGTCTTCCAAAAGGGGGGCTGGCTGAGAAAATATTATTGCTGACATAGAGGGTAAAAGGTATATAGTGATGATACCTCAATGAATGGACAACAGCTCTGAAACTGTTGCCCTTTTGCGCAAGGTATTGAAAAAAACTGGCTTTTTATTTTTTCCCTGAAACCTGGTTTTCGCCTCTTCTTGGCCATACATTTCTGGTGCGTTGGCCGGGAAACGGGGAAGGGGCTATTCTGCCCTCTTGACGGACGTTTACGTGGATTGCGGCCCCCCCTTGACAAAACCCAGGGCACCCTCGACCTTTTGTCGAAGAGGTTTGGTTGGGGAGTGGGGGCATCCCTGGTCAGCGATCCAGTCAAAGGACCTCGGACAGCTGGAAATCAAGCCTCCCATGGCCTTTGGTGAGACCCTCATGTTTGGGAGGGGAAGGGGATTATCACTCCCCATTGGCTGAGTACCTCTCGACGGGGGAGAGAGAACCCCAAAAACTCTTGGTATGGCGGAATAATAAATGAGACGTCTCAGTTGTGGTTTAATGGGCCAGATGGGAGGTTGTTTGTTGAATAAAGATGTGTGTAAAATGCCTGCAGCATTGCAGTTCTCACATCATGCCGTGATCGTCCGGGTGGCCGATTTCAGTGCTGGAGTGACTGGAGTGAAAACCTTTGTGTGGGCCACAGACCCTTATTTCGTGCGTCAAACCCATTCCTATTGTGTCTTGTTGGAACTTGGGAGGAAATGGGGGGGAGAGAAAGTCGGCAAACTCCCTTAGACTGTATGATAAAAAATTTCAAAAAGGGTTTTAAAGGAGACTATGGGGGGCCACCAATGTCCCCCAAGAGGTTGCAGAATTTGTGCCAGGTGGACTGGCCATCCTTCAGAGTAGGATAGCCATCTGAAGGGAGTTTGGAGCCCGCCAGGGTGAAGGCGGTTTATTCAGTGGTGGTTGGGAATGCAGCCTATGCAGATCAGTATCCATACATAGATTCATGGGACACTGTGGTTACAGAAAATCCCCAGTGGTTGCAGAGGTGTCAGGAACAGATTTGTAAAGCTATGTTGGTGAGGCAAGATAAAATTCAGAGGAAGCTAGGTGCCAAGCCGATACTGCCTGATTCAGCTCCAGAGAAATTGAGCGCCCCCCTCCTCCATACATGGCCCCGCTGCCGGCGGCAGGAGCACTACAGCCCGCGGGATTAGCGACGGCTCCTGAGCCAGTGGTGCCGGCGGCAAAAGGGGGGGGACTCCAGAGTTATGAAGTGCCGAAAGGGGCCGTGAGAGGGGAAGTGGAGAAGGTAACCCAGTTGTCCAGGAGGGGGGAAACCTGCAGGGCTACCATGGGACCTCAGACCCAGAGTTGGCAAGCAGGGAGGAGGAGAAGATGCAGGACCCAGTGGAGAGGTGGTGGCGCCTTTAAGACAAGTTACACAAGTATTGATGGTTCCAGGACAAGGGGATGGATATTGGCGAGTGCAGAGCTATCAGTATACCCCTTTATACCTCTGACCTCTTAAATTGGAATAAATTATGCTACATATACAGAAAAGCCTCAAGAGATGGTGGAGTTGTGCGCAAGTATAATGGCCTCCCATACCCCAAATTGGCAGGATTGTCAGCAGCTGTTGATGATTTGTTACCGCTGAGGAGCGGAGGCGCGTGATCCAGCAAGCAGAGCGGATAGCGAAGGAGAGGGCACTGCCAGGAGTGGCAGACCCGGAGCAGTGGATGAGAAGGAGGGTGCCACTACGGACCCTAGGTGGATCATAATACAGATCAATTGGCCTTATTGAATGATTACCAGGCTCTATTAGTGGAGGAATGCGGGCAGGTATGAAGAAGCCTGTGAACATGACAAAAGTGATGGAGGTGGTGCAGGATGACAAATCCGGGAGATTTCTAGAGAGGCTGCTTAATGCTTATCGACAATACACTCCCATAAATCCAGATGATCCAGGAAATCAGCAGATGGTAAATATGGCATTCGCAGCACAGAGCCAGCCAGATATAAGGAGGAAATTACAGAAGCAAGAGGGGTTTGTTGGAATGAATTTGAGTCAGCTGTTGGAAATCCCCCAAAAAGGTGTTTGTAAATAGAGACCAAGAGGAGAAGAGGGAAAAAGACAGGAGGATGCATAAGAAGGCGAATTTGTTGGCAGCGGCATTGACATCAAAGTCCGTAGTAGGGGCCGAGAGCGGAGATTGGGAAAGAAGAGCCCCATTGAGGCAAGATGAGTGTGCTATATGTCATCAACTCGGACATTGGAAGAAAGAATGCCCAAGACGGAGGGGACTGGGAAGCAGGGGCACGATGTGAATAGAGGAAGGGGCAGAGGAGTGAGTAGAGGGAGAGTGGTGGAGGGAAAAGACCGAGCCGCCAGTGAGTGAAAGACATAGTGGGGAATTTGTCGGACTGGCAGCCATGGAGCATTACAGATAACGGGCCCCCCCCTTTCTGGGCCCCCGGGGGAGCCCATGGTCACAACCCGAGTGGGGGGCCGAGCTATTCCGATGATGATAGATACCGGGCAGCGAAATCAGTGATGAATTTGGGAAATAGCCCCAAAACGAAGAATGAAGTAGCAATCGTGGGAGCTACTGGGAAAATGGAACAACATCCTCTGCTGGAGAATAGAGTTGTGGATCTGGGAAGACACCAAGTGATCCACCGGTTTTTATATTTGCCTAAGTGCCCGGTACCTCTCCTGGGTCGGGATTTATTGTCCAAATTAAGAGCTCATTTCAATTGAGGAAGATGGACAGAGGGAAATAGGTAACTTTAAGAGTTACAGTGACATATCCCATGGAAGAGGATTGGCGGCAGTATTTAGTAATGGTTCAACAGGAGCAGCTGACAATGTTCGGGCCACCTGGTGTTTGGGCTGAAGATAACCCTCCAGGGTTAGCCAGGTTTGTAGCACCCATAGTGGTAGAATTAAAACCTTATGCGGAACCGGTGAGAATAAAACAGTATGAAGTGCCCAGAGAAGCGCTAGAGGGAATACAGAAACATTTGGAGCGATTGAAGAAGTATGGCATAATTAGGGAGTGCCGTTCCCATGGAACACACCATTGCCCCCGGTATTAAAGCCGGGAACCAATGAATACCGTCCCGTCCAAGATTTGAGAGCTGTCAATGAGGCCACTGTGACTCTTGCATCCTGTGGTACCAAATCCATACGTCCTAATGGGACTGATTCCATCCACTGCTACACATTTTACTGTCTTGGACTTGAAGGATGCATTCTTCATCGGCTAGCCCCCAGAGCCAGGAAATATTCGCCTTTCAGGTAAGGACCCCATACGGGGCGGAAAACCCAGATGTGCTGGACGAGGCTGGTGCAGGGGTGGAAAACTCCCCAACGATTTTTGGAACAGCTCTGGGCAAGATTTAAAGAGGTTCAGGTCGGAACCTGAGAAGCGAGTTCTACTCCAATATGTGGATGATTTACTGCTGGCAGCCGTCGACGAAGGAGAGTGTAGAAAGGCAACACAGGAGTTGTTACAATTGTTATGGGAAGCCGGTTACAAAGTGTCCAGGAAGAAGGCTCAATTGTGTCAAGCCGAAGTGCGGTATCTGGGAATGGGTGGCTCAGGGGAAAAGAGCGCTAGGACGGGAAAGGAAGGAGCCGTGTGTGCTCTACCCGAGCCCCGAAATCGGAGGATGGTGCGAGATTCCGTGCGCAGCTGGATTGAGGATTTTGGATTCCCAACTTCGCGGTAATGAGTAGACCTCTGTATGAAGGAAAAAGGTCCCGAGAAGTCAGAATTTATATGGGGAAAGGAACAGAGAAGGGCATGGGAACAGATCAAGAGAACACTAATGGAAGCCCCAGCGTTAGGATTACCAGATGTGACAAAAGAATTCTGTCTATATGTAGATGAGAGAAGTGGAATGGCCGTAGGAGTGCTAACGCAGAAGTTGGGGTTGTGGCAAAGACCGGTGCCTATTTATCCAAACAGCTGGATCCTGTGGCTAGAGGATGGCCAGGATGCCTGAGAGCTGTGGCAGCGACCGCGCTGCTGGTGAAAGAGGCGGACAAGTTAGCTCTGGGGCAGAATTTGGTTGTGAAGTCCGCATTCAGTGCAAGCTTTGATAGAGTACAAGGGAAACTGTTGGTTCACCAATAGTAGGATGGCTAAATTCAGGGGATGTTACGAGAATCCCAGGGTAAGATTGGAATTGTGCACCACACTGAACCCGGCTACATTGCTTCCAGTTGCTGAAGAAGGAACTCCTCATGATTGCCTTCAGACGATGGATGAAGTATATTCAAGCCGGCCGGATTTGAGGGATGTTCCCTGGCCCAATCCAGATGTCACTTATTTTACAGACGGAAGTAGCTATGTGCAAGATGGGGAAACGAAAAGCAGGCTATGCTGTTGTAACGGAGGAAAAAGTGGTGGAAGCTAAAGCATTACCAGTGGGCACCTCAGCGCAGAAAGCCAAACTTGTCGCCTTAATCAGAGCCTTGGAATTAGCTGAGGGATTACAGTGAATATATATACAGATTCCAAGTATGCTTTTACCACCTTGCATGCGCATGGAGCTTTATACAAGGAAAAAGGATTAATTAATTCTGCCGGCCAGGAGCTGAAGTATGGGGGAGAAATAGAGCGATTGTTGGAGGCGGTATGGGCTCCCCGAAGAGTTGCAGTTATACATTGCAGGGGACACCAGAGAGGACGAGATCCAGTGATACAAGGAAACCGAAGAGCAGATATGGCAGCCAAAAGTGCAGCAGAGCAAGGTTTGGAAAAACAAGGTATAATGATGCCGTTGTTCCAAATTTTTTAACCAACCAGAACCCACATATACAAGGTAAGAGGATGAAAAGGCAGAATGGGATTTAAAGGCAAAAAAGGATGAAGGTGGATGGTGGGTGCTAACAGATGGGAGGCGGTATGTGCTCCGGGTTTTGGGATGGCCAATTGTACAAAGAGCACATGAAGCAACACATTTAGGTAAAACAGCATTAACCCAGTTGTTGCAGAAGGATGTATTTATAGATGGAGTGAATCAACTTGCAACACAAGCTTCCCTACGATGTCAGATTTGTGCGCAAAACAACCCAAGACAAGGACCAAAATTGGAAGAGGGGATACAATACCGGGGATCAACACCTTTTGAGTCCTTAGTAGTGGATTTCACAGAGATGCCCAGAGTGGGGCAATATCGAAACATGCTGGTGATGGTGTGCACGCATACAGGCTGGGTAGAAGCATACCCCACCAGGACCGAGAAGGCAAAGGAAGTGGTAAGAGCCTTATTACGTGATATAGTACCTAGGTACGGGTTACCCCTCCACATCGGATCTGACAATGGCCCGAGCTTTGTTCATGCAGTAATTAAGAAATTAGCAGAAACTCTCAAGATCACGTGGAGACTACACTGTGCATATCACCACAAAGCTCTGGGAAGGTAGAAAGGATGAATAGAACATTGAAGACGCATTTAGCCAAGTTATGCCAGGAAACCAAGCTGAAGTGGTTGGATGTGCTCCCCCATAGCCCTCCTAAGAGTTAGGTGTACCCCAAATCGGACAACTGGATTAACACCTTTTGAGTTGTTGTATGGAAGACCCCCTACGGTTTTGGGAGGTCTGAGGGGAGATGTTAGGAACTAGGGAATGTGGCTCTCGAGGAAGAAGTACAGGCATTGGGAAGGGCACTGGATAAAATACAAGTACAAGCCTTAGAGGGAAGACGGGTACCTTTCCTCACTAGAGCACATCCTTTCCAGCCAGGGGATGAGGTTTGGATAAAGGACTGGAAGGGTGAACCCTTGTCCCCTGGGTGGAGGGGACCGTATCAGGTGCTATTAGAACCCCCCCGGCTGTGAAGGTAGCAGGATTGAAGCCATGGGTACATTATACTAGGGTAAAGAGGGCATTTACTGATTGGACTGTAATTTTATCACAAGACGACCCATTGAAGCTGAGGCTGAAAAGACGAAAGGGGAGTCAGAAGAATTTGGCTAGGTGATCCTTGAGTTCCAGGCGCCAAAGTGTACACCAGACCCAGCAACTCCTGAGGAGAGAAGAATTCTGGGCTAGATTGTACATACTGGCACACCGGAAGCTGCCAGGCAACGTACATCAGATCCAGCACCTGCTGTGGAATTGAAGCTTGGGGCTAGATCCTGTTGCGATTGTCGTGGCTATCCAATCGCTCAACACACGATCAGACCCCCGACGGGAGAGATAGACATCATGGGATGCAGGTTGCAGAGCTTATACTGTTGATAATAGGTATCTGCATTGGTGTCTTAGGATATCTATACTGGTACAGACAATATTTTTGTGGGATAAGTCCATTTGGAACCCTCCCAGTTCAAATGGAGAAACAGATGATGAAGATGGGAATGTGGATGATGCTTTGGGGAATAGCACAAGCCAATTGGTTCAGGAGACATGCTGAGTACATGTTCCAGCAACACGGAACAGCAGTAACATTAGTGTATGAACATCCACAAACAGTAGCTGAATTTGGGTTTATGCCTTCTCTAATTTCCGAGCCAGGGGTAATAGTAGGAGCCCTGCAGTCGGCGCTTGGAAATAGGCCAAATATGTTCATGACAGAGATGGGAGGATGAATCAGACAACATTTCGCCATTTAAAATTCTATACATACCCACCTGGAATGTGTTTCTGTTGTCACCATAGTGCAAGCTGGAATCGAAAATGGGAGGGATATACAAAGCACTCCTCATTTTTTGCTAAATTAGGTGATTACCCGGTGTGCAGTAAAAAGTTCTATTTATATGGAACATATAACAGTTCTTACCAGCAAGGTGCCCGCTAAGCAACACAAGCTGGAGGAAATATATCCAGAATATCTATTTCCTCCCCGACTTCAGGATTTCAGGGAGTATTTGTGCAGGACTCATGGCGCGAGATCCCCATTTGTGGTTTTATTTCAATGGATGGGCACTAATTACCATCCAGGTGCCCATCAGTGCATAGGGATTGGGAATGACATTGCCAGTACAGGTGTCTGGCCTGGTAACTCCAAAGGGGCACAAAAGGGAGACGGGATCTTCAAGTGTCTCCCAACAATCAGAGGAAAAGTTACATGGCAGGGCCGTTAGGGAAGCAGTGTGAAGACTTGGTAATAATTGGTCCGCAACTGTCAAATGATGCATTCAGCCGAGGTGCAGGGGGTCTTTTTACAGGAGTCCTCACTTTGGGAGGGTACCCAGGAATTTTTTGCAGGAAAATCGAAGTTAGGGGCTGACTTGTAGGTTGGAGAAAACGATTAATGCTACTGGAAGGATAGTGCGGCTTACAACATGAGATTGAAGAATTGAATCAGTTATTGATGCAACATCGAATGGCTTTAGATTACTTTTTGGCAAGGAGGGGAGGATTTGTACAATAATTAAAGGTGGATGCAAGGTTACTTTCCACGATCTGAATAAGACAATAGAGGATGAGATTCAACATTTAAAGACATGGTTCAACATAATGAAGGTGGAGTTACAAATTTTTGGGAATGGGCAACTTCTTGGCTGCCTGAAATAGGATGGCTAAAAGCATTATTTGTTGGAGTAATCTATCTGCTTATAGGAGGAATATTAGTAGCCATCTGTATCACATGTGTAATAAATGTGTGCTGTTTTTCTCTCTCCAAAGCTATGGATGGAAAACTGCTCGCTATGCTATCATAGCCAGGAATAGTGCATGCTAGAAATTGCAAAGTAGTTTGAATTTAGCATGAAGGGGGGGAAATTTTTAGAGCGATTGCCAAAAATTATAGCCAGTGGGTAAAGGTGTTATGCAGAGTTGCTTTAGAGTGCTGGGTCAAGTTAGTGAAAGTGTCAATTCCTCTTTTGCAGAGAGCCACGAGCTATAGAATAGGTGTGAATTGCTACTCCTTTGTTCCCTTGCAAACAGTGAAAGTGGTAATTTAGCTAGTTACTGCAAAACTTGCAAAAGGCAACCTTGAGCTCAAAATGAAACCTTTCAAAGACGGCTTGATTCTTTCATCACGAGAAAGTCCGGGAAGATTTCCAAAAACAAGAAATAATTTGTATCACTCTAACTAACCCCTTTTACCACTCTGAAAGACTAAACTATTGTTTTATGTGGGACTGTTAAATTAATGATGTAATGAGAAAATTAACAAAAAAGATTCTTTTGTCTTCCAAAAGGGGGGCTGGCTGAGAAAATGATTATTGCTGACATAGAGGGTAAAAGGTATATAGTGATGATACCTCAATAATGGACACAACAGCTCTGAAATAACTGTTGCCCCTCCCAAAGGGATTGAATAAAACTGGCTTTTTATTTTCCCTGAAACCTGTGTCGCCTCTTTTTTGGCCACTAAGAGTAACCAGAGGGAACACAGCACAGCACTTATGTTAAATGGAGAAAGCTATTTTCTACCTTTCATATTTTTTATATTTGTACTCATAAAGTATTTGGTGTTCTTACTCGCCATGGAGTGGAAAATAGTGGTGGAGGGTGGGGATACTGGTACCTCCATTTTTTTATTGGGGGACAGTGGAGGATGGGCCTTCTGTTCACTTTCCCCTAAATCCTTCCCCCCCACATTTCTTCCCTCTCCCTTCCTCCCTCATTCTCATTTCTTCTCCTCTCTAAACCCCATGGGGCCCTCTTTCTCCACAAACTGGCTTCCACACACTCCCTCAGGGGAAGATGGGCCCTGCAGATGGGCGCTGCAGTAACTTCCCAAAAACCCTCTGCCCCCTCCTTTCCTCCCTCATCCTCCTTTCCCCTCCTCTCCCAACACCCACAGAACTCTCTCTCTTCACAAAATGGCTTCCACGCACTCCCTGGGGGGGAAGGTGGGACTTGCAGTACCTTCTCAAAAAAACACGTTCTCCCTCCTTTTCTGACCAAAGGTTTCTGGTTGTTCCAATACATGAGACATTACGATAATTGTGTTTATGCAACTGTACCTTTGGCATGGCCACTGATCTTAGGATCCCCCCATCTTAATATTGCCCTAAATCTGAATCCTGGGATGTACCTTCTTGTTCACTGACTCTGCCTCCCTCTCTAGAGCCATGAGAGGCAGTGCTCACATGCCTTCTGCCTGCGGGGGAAGGGCAACAGCAAAGGTGGGGCACAGCGGGCAGGTGCACTCTATGCGCTTAGGGGTATTTTGCCTGTCTGAACAGTGTCCAGGCAACTGACGAGGGGGGATGTGACAATGGATGATACTGTGATAGTTATGTTACCACCGTGTACTGGCCTGGACTTTGGTGAACAAAAGATATCATTTTGATATCATAATTCGGCCCTGCTTTGCCACTAGCCAAGTGTTTGTGAGGCCACTGTACAAGCGCGAAGCTAGGCATGGCTACTATTTGTTGCTCCCATCAAACCAAGCCAGAAATAGCCAGATTTGCTTTAGGGGACCTCCCAAAACAAACACCTTCATTACCAATGCACAATAAACAAAGAGACCCCCTGCCCTGAGAGGGCACCCTGGCGAGCTAGGTGCTTAACTGCTGAGCTAGCTGCATCTACATACCGGCCATACTATTGTCCATTCGGAACATAACTCAATCATGTAAATTCAATGCCTTTCGGAGGCATTGTCTCCAGCCCAAAACTTATTGTTTTCACCAAAGACCAGACCAGCCTACAGTCATTCTTTCCACTATAAAAATCCCCCGCTCTGAGAGCTCTTTGGAACTCTCGCCGGATTGCTTTGGACTTCTACTCTGCCTTGCTGCTGCTCAGTTCAGCAGATTCCCCTCGGCCGCCACGCCAGGTTTCCTCTTCTACAATTGGTTTCCCCAGGACTGCAGGACAGGTGGCGTGTCACCCATTCCCCTTGAAACTCTATTTTCCTTTTCTAGATAGGAGTGTGTTTGTGCTTTTCTTTAATAATTGTTTAATAAATCTATTTGTTATTTGAACTATTTCCCTCCTCACTGACCTGATGCAGTATACATTGGGTAAAAGATCCCCGCTAAGTTACCCTGCCTCTTGTTAGCCAAGAGGGTGCTCCAGCTAATTTCCCCATCTTTGCTTGTTGTTGTTGGTTGTTTTGGCACCCCTCCCGGGACCCCCAATTCACAGGGTAATAGTTACTCAATGAGACTACGCCTCTCCTCCCATGATGGCCATCCAGCTGCCTTCCACATCTGAAACATTAACCTGAAGTAGTTAGGGCATGCTTCTCTTGGAAGGTGACCCAGAGATGCCTCCATTGCATCAAAACAATCACATTTTATTATTTTAAATTTACTGTTGACCAGACTATGCAGAGCCATTGGTGGGCTTGCACTTGCAGCTCGCTAGCCGCTCTCACCCTTTCTCCCTCCCTTACATAAGGGACATTAGCCATCTGTCCTGGCCACAAGAGTTAGATAACCTCCCATATCCACAAGTACATGTCCAAGGTGACCAGATTATGGGCAGTTAAAGCCGATTCCAAGGCTGGCATATGCTCTTGAACCCACCACATTTCAGCAAAGACCTTCCTTTGAAAATACTAATGTGGGTTTTTGAATGGATTGTAACAGAAACCCTATATTTCTACTTTAACTGCCATGGTTCCATGATATCCTACCATGGGATTTTTAGTTTAGGGAGAGACATTTAGAATTCTCAGCCAGAGATTTCCTCTAATGCCTTCCCAAACTGCAAATCTCTGGAATCTTACATGGTTGCCATGGCCCTTAAAAGTGAAATCTGGGGGCTGAAATATTGTGGTTTGATAAGGGCATATGCTCTCCCAACAAGGGATCCAAAGTAGCTTACAACAAGACAAAAAGAAGATAATTCTGAAAACATGAAGAAAAAAAATTAATAAATGCTGCTAAATGAAATATATTGAAATGTCATTAATATTAAAAGATGTGAAACCACTTTAACATAACAGTAAAGACAGCAATAGAGTGAGTATCCTCAACAGCATATGTCTGCAAAGGCCTTCTTTTGAAAATGCTAACATGGGTTTTTGAATGGATCATGGTAATAACTGCACCTGTGCATGGTAAATGCAAACTCACCCTGTGGTAGTCTCCTAGGCAAACAGTAAAAGACAGAAGAACATGCTCTATTGCCAGGCACACCTCGATGACGATCTCTGCAACTGTGGAGATTCCCAGTCCAAAGGTGTTGGCTGTCTTCCAATAGATGAGGGGGGTTGTGAGCCACTACACAGCTATGGCCACTCTCTCCTCAACAGGTATGGGTTTGCAAATAACGGTGGTCATGTGCTGTAGGTGGGGATGCAGATGGTTCGCTATTTCAAATAGGGTCACCTTTGTCATTCTAAAGTGATACAGCCACTGATAATTATCCCAGGTAGCCAACACCTCATTGGTCCACCAGATCCTCTGCATACGCTCTCAAACCCACCATCTCCTGGGGCGTGGCAGTGTTGGTCCTTCCCCCTTCCAGCTATAGCAAGGAGCCAGGTTTCCTGGACCACCTGCTCTGGTGTATTGTGTGCAGAACCATGGTTGCTGTAGGTCACTGGTTGGGTGGGCTCCCACGACTTGGGATCCATGCCTTTCTGGAGGACCTTTGTCTGTCTGAGGGCTCCTGACTCCTTGAGCAACTTACCTGATCCCCCAATAAAAGTCATCCCATTGGATCTGGGTGGTATCAAGGGGATCCAGAGCCATTTGGTCTGAGAGTTCAAGCCTTCATAAAGGAGCATCTTGAACACATCATCATTGAAATCAAAGTTTCCCAGTACCAGTTTGACCCTCATTTTCCTCACCAGAATTGCCAGCAGATTTTCTGGGCAACAAATGCCTTTGGATTCTTGTCAGGAACCTGCTGTTCCCTTACATAAAGGGCATTAGCCATCTATCCTGGCCACAGGAGTTGGACAACTTCCCATATCCACAGGTACATATCCAGGGTGACCAGATTATGGGCAGTTAAAGCCGATTCATAGAATCATAGAATCATAGAGTTGGAAGAGACCCTAGATGCCTTTGAGTCCAACCCCCTGCTATGCAGGAACAGCCATCAAAGCATTCCCAACAGATGGCCATCCAGCCTCTGCTAAAAAACCTCCAAAGAAGGAGACTCTACCACACTCTGAGGCAGCATATTCCACTGCCGGACAGCTCTGACCGTCAGGAAGTTCTTCCTGGGGTTCAAATGGAATCTCCTTTTCTGCAGCTTGAATCCATTGCTCCTTGTCCTAGTCTCTGGAGCAGTAGAAAACAAGCCTGCTCCCTCCTCAACATGACATCCCTTCAAATATTTAAACATGGCTATCATGTCCCCTCTTAACCTTCCTTTCTGAAGACTAAACATCCCCAGCTCCCTAAGCCATTCCTCATAGGGCATGGTTTCCAGACCCTTCACCATTTTGGTCGCCCTCCTCTGGATGCACTCCGGCTTCTTGATATCCTTCTTGAACCCCAGAACTGGGCACAGTATTCCAAATGAGGCCTAACCAATGCAGAATCTCTAGTTATGGTATCTATCTATCTATTTATCTCTATTTATGCTGAATCTCTATGGTACCATTACCTCCCTCGATCTAGACACCATACTCCTATTGATACAACCAAGAATCACGTTGGCTTTCTTGGCTGCCTCATCACACTGCTAACTCATGTTCAGGTTGTGATCTACCAAGATGCCTAGATCCCTTTCACTTGTGCTGCTATCAAACTCTGCAAAGACGGCAAAGTCCAGCAAGTTTCTTGCTTGTCTTGCAGACAATTTCATGGTCCAGAAGGTGGAAGAGGCGACAAGGGGATCAAATATTCTGGATCTGATCCCGACCAACAGGGAAGACCTTGTTAATGATGTAGAACTGGTTGGATCTTTAGGAGAGAGTGACCATGCCCTATTAGAATTTGGTATTCAGTGGGGAGGAGAAGACAAGTGTAGCCAGGCACTCGTCTTAGATTTTAAAAAAGCAGACTTCTGTAAATTGAAGGAGCTGCTGGCTGAAATCCCGTGGTCAAGAATAGTCAAGGAGAAAGGAGTTCAGGATGCATGGGAGTTCTTTAAAAGGGAGATACTGAAGGCACAGACTAAAACTGTGCCATTAAGGAGGAAAAATGGAAGGCATCTGAACAAACCGGAATGGTTGACTAAAGAACTCTCAGCTGAGCTAAGTGTTAAGAAAAACATGTACAGGAAATGGAAGAAGGGGGAAATCACCAAAGAAGATTATAAGCAAGTAGCCAGGAGATGTAGGGAGAAGGTCAGAAAGGCTAAAGCACAGAACGAACTTAGGTTGGCCAGAGACATTAAAAACAATAAAAAGGGCTTTTTTAAACATGTCCGCAGCAAAAGGAAAAAGAAGGAGACGATAGGGTCACTGCGCAGGGAAGATGGTGAATTAATAACAAGAGGAAGAGAAAAGGTAGAACTCCTCAACACCTTCTTCGCCTCAGTTTTTTCCCAAAAGGATAAAAACACTCAACCTGGCGGTTGGGGAGCAGGTGAGGAAGTGGGGGAAATGCAGCACAGAATAGGTAGAGAGGTAGTACAGGAATACCTGGCTACTCTGGATGAAATCAAGTCTCCAGGGCCAGATGAATTGCATCCTAGGATTTTAAAAGAACTAGCAGAGGTCATTGCGGAACCTCTTGCTATAATCTTTGAAAACTCTTGGCGGACAGGAGAAGTTCCGGCAGACTGGAGGAGGGCAAATGTTGTCCCCATCTTCAAGAAGGGAAAAGAAGAGGACCCAAATAATTATTGTCCTGTCAGCCTGACATCAGTACCTGGAAAGATCCTGGAGCAGATCATCAAACAGTTAGTTTCTAATCACTTAGAAAACAATGCCGTAATTACGAAAAGTCAACATGGATTTCTCAAAAATAAGTCATGCCAGACTAATCTTATCTCTTTTTATGATAGAATTACTTGCTTGATAGATGAAGGGAATGCTGTGGACATAGTATATATTGATTTCAGTAAGGCCTTTGACAAAGTTCTCCATGACATTCTTGCAAAGAAGCTAGTAAGATGTGGGCTGGACAGGGCTACTGTCAGGTAGATTTGTAACCGGTTGACTGACCGTACCCAAAGGGTGGTCACCAATGGCTGCTTTTCATCCTGGAGAGAAGTAACTAGCAGGGTGCCACAGGGTTCTGTCCTGGGCCCAGTGCTGTTCAATATTTTTATCAACGACTTGGATGAAGGAATAGGGGGCACGCTGATCAAATTCGCAGATGACACCAAATTGGGAAGGGTTGCTAATACGCCAGATGACAGGATCAAAATTCAAAAGGACCTGGACAGATTGGAGAGCTGGGCCAAGGTAACAAAATGAATTTCAACAGAGAGAAATGTAAGGTCCTATACTTAGGCAGAAAAAATGGTATGCAGAAATATAGGATGGGGGACATGTGACTGGCTAACAGTACGTGTGAAAGGGATCTAGGAGTCATAATAGACTACAAGCTGAACATGAGTCAGCAGTGTGATGCGGCAGCCAAGAAAGCCCATGCAATTCTTGGTTGCATCAATAGGAGTATGGTGTCTAGATCGAGGGAGGTATTGGTACCACTTTATTCTGCTTTGGTTAGGCCTCATCTTGAATACTGTGTCCAGTTCTGGGCACCCCAATTCAAGAAGGATATAGATAAGCTGGAGCAGGTCCAGAGGAGGGCAACCAAAATGGTGAGGGGCCTGGAAGCCATGCCCTATGAGGACAGACTTAGAGAGCTGGGTATGTTTAGTCTGCAGAAGAGAAGGTTGAGAGGGGACATGATAGCCATGTTTAAATATTTGAAGGGATGTCATGTCGAGGAGGGAGTGGGCTTGTTTTCTCCTGCTCTTGAGACCAGGACAAGGAGCAATGGATGCAAGCTGCAGGAGGGGAGATTCCACCTGAACCTCAGGAAGAATTTCGTGATGGTCAGGGCTGTCTGGCAGTGGAATGTGCTGCCACGGAGTGTGGTGGAGTCTCCTTCTTTGGAGGTTTTTAAGTGGAGGCTGGATGGCCGCTTGTCCGGAGGGCTTTGAGGGTTTCTCCTGCATGGCAGGGGGTTGGACTGGATGGCCCTTGTGATCTCTTCCAACTCTACATTTTTATGATTCTATGATTCTATCCCGCCACGCATCCCCCATCCTATATTTGTGCATTCCATTTTTTCTGGCTAAGTCTAGGACTTTACATTTCTCTCTGCTGAAATTAATTTTGTTAGCTTTGGCCCAGCAATCCAATCTGTTAAGGTCATTTTGAAATTTGATCCTGTCCTCTGGGGTATTAGCAACCCCTCCCAATTTGGTGTTATCTGCAAATTTGATAAGCATGCCCTCCACTCCTTCATCCAAGTCATTGATGAAGATGTTGAATAGCACTAGGTCCAGGACAGAACCCTGTGGCACCCCACTAGTCATTTCTCTGCAAGATGAAAAGCAGCCAAATCTTTGGGTTTGGTTGGTCAACAAATTATCAATCCACCTAACAGCAGCCCAGCCCAGCTTGCATTTTACTAGCTTCTTTGCAAGAATGTCATGGGGAACTTTGTCAAAGGCCTTACTGAAGTCAAGATATGCCACATCTACAGCATTCCCTTCATCTATCGAGCTAGTAACCCTATCACAAAAGGAGAAAAGATCAGTCTGGCATGACTTATTTCTGAGACATCCATGTTGACTTTTAATTCTGCCAACTCTTTTAATATCCTTGGCTGGCATGTCTGTAGGGGAGATGCACAATTGGGAGAGGTCTTGGCCATTGGCAGAGGAATGTATGGCTACAGCATTGAGTCATATGATCCCTGTCTCTTCATTATGGAGACCTAGTTGCTCAGAGATGACTTTGGCCTCCATGGCAGACCAAGAAAACTCTTCTCAACATCTTGTTGCTCTGTCCAACCATTGGCTTGGCATGTGATGAGCAATATGGTCTTGATGGGCTAGAGTGGTGTGAGCTTTTCCTAGTCAGGATTGTAGGGGGCAAGTGGGAGCATTTTTTGGGGGGCAAGGATTTCTCCAGAGTGTATACAGGGAAAGGGAGAAGAGTCTCCAGACAGACTGTTGCAATGATCTTTTCCTTAGTGGTCAGTCTTTGACTCAGTTCAGTGATTTTCCTATTGCAACCTGTGTGAGTCACATTCTCATGCTGGACTTTTGCCTGAGTAGCCAGATACTGGGCAGCACATTGCATCTTAGCATGCTAAAGACAGTACACAAATGGAAATTGGACAGGCAGTGTGGCAACTAGCAACCAATGTACTGTAAGTTGGCAATCCAAAACTGGGGTTTAACTAATCTTTTTCTGCCTGGAGGGTGAAGGTGTTACTGGCTCTCTGGCAGAGCAAACAATGAAGTCTGGAGAGTGAGCAATGAGGACTGGAATGGACTAATGGTCTTAGCATTAGGTGACAAAGGGCTAATGGTAGTCCTGATAACTCTTTAAATGTTGGACAGTGTGGGGACAAAAGGGAAGTTTTCTAGTCAGAGAGAGACAAGCTGAGACAATCGGCCATCCTGTGGGAACATCTTGGACTCTATTGTCTCTTAAAGGTTGAGTAATTGGAGGCTAACTGTAAGTCTGGAGTTTCCTGGTGATTTCCTGCCTATGAGCTGGTTGTGCCTTGAGGTTTTTCCTGACCCGATTTTTCAATGCATGTGTTCAGCCAACTTTTTTTCTTAGCCTGCATGGCCATACAGCCATAGCAGAGTATAATTTATATATATATGCCAATTAATCATATTTGTCAATTAAACCATATCAAAGTGTGGGGGTGTATGACCTACTAACAGTTTTAAAATGTTTTTTTATCTTTCTTTTGTTTTAATTGGTTTTTATTTGTTCATCGCCTCAGGAGCCCCTGTAGGCTGGTAGACAATACAGAAATATTTTAAATAAAATAATAAAATAAGCTGGGCTTAGAAATGGAAGAGCAGAAGCAAGTTAGCTAAACTTGTGTGGTCTACTCATACAGGATATTTTAGCCATCTGTTGGGAATGCTTTGATGTGTGTTCCTGCATAGCAGAGGGTTGGACTAGATGGCCCCTGTGGTCTTGTTGGGATTGCCCTCCATATGAGGGGATTGTGGTTTAGTGTGTAGATTGAACATGCATAACTGTTAGTAATTTTCCTGATGGCTTTGTAGTAAGGATGTAGCAGGTGTACATTTCTAAATAGTAGTTCTCAAAACATTTGCTAGAGGAGAAAGATAGTAGCTTTGGTGATCTGGCGGTGACCTGTTGTTAATTGTTAATTGTTGTGTGTTTTTAGGGGGTTGGATTTAGGTGGGTTGGTGGGTGGGGAGGACTGGGTATGTTTTTAATGTTTTTAATGTAATTAATGTATTATTGTTGTTCGCCGCCTCGATCCGTGGGGAGAGGAGGGACAGAATTTTTATCATCCTCCTCCTCCTCCTCCTCCTCCTCCTCCTGACCTGCAGTAGAGAAAATATGCACTCGCTTGTTACCACGGCATTCTGGTCTGGTTTTGGTGAACTAAGATATCATTTCGATATCATAATTTGGCCCTCTTTCCCCATCAGCCGTGTGTTTGTTGGGCGCCGTCGAACAAGCGCGATGCTAGGCTTGGGCGATAGTTGTAAAGTACCAGATATAGCCAGTTCCTCTTCAGGGGATAGCCACCCGAAACAAACACCTTGATTGGTAAACAAAGAGGACTCTTTGCCTGTGAAAGCATCCTGGCAAGCCAGACCCTTAACAGCCAAGCTAGCCACATCTGCATCCCAGTTATACTATTGTCAATTCGGTTCATAACTCAATCATGCAAATTCCGACCTTTCGGAGCCTTTGTCCTCAGACCAAAACTCATTGTTCCCTTGCAAAAACCAGACTAGCTTGCGGTCGTTCTGTCCCTATAAAACTTGCCCCATTTTGAGAGCTCATTGGAACTCTCACTGGACTGAGCTGAAATCACTCAAACTCTTGCTGAAATCGCTGAAACCGTCCGGAACTCTCGCCGGATTGCCTTGCTGCCACTCGGCTCCACAGATTCCCCTCAGTCTCCACACCGGGTTTCCTCCTTCCCTCCAATTGGTGTCTACAGGACTTCGGACAGGTGGCGTATTGCTTATTTCTCTAAACTCCCTTTCCTCTCTAATTAGGTGTGTTTGAGTTTTATTATTTTCTTTGCTTAATAAAAACTGTTAGTATTTTAAACTGCTCGACTCCTCACTGGCCTGAACCAGTATACATAGGACAAAAGGTCTCGCTGCGTTGCCCTGCCTCTCATTAGCCAAGAGAGTGCTCCAGCTAATTTTCCCCATTTTTGCTTGTTTGGTTTGATTATTTGGGCACCCCTCCTGGAACCCCCAGTTTACAGGGTAACACACTTATCTCTCATGTGAAATTGAACTGTTTAACCTTAGAGACTTTGGGAATATTTGCCACTTCTGTCTTTTGATGTCTGTGTTCACTGCTCTGCATCTTCTCAATAAATCTGCTATGTAAGTTTATTGGTCCTATGTACGAACCTGATCCTGACAGGTCTCTTCCAGCTCTATGATTCTATGATAAGCAGGGCCCCCACAAACTGAGATATGACCCTATGGAAAATAAATATGTAAATATAGGGCATGCATATTAATATGGAGATGTGCTTGTATAAAATCAGAGAGTGTAAATAATGTAAAGAAACAGCTTCTAGGAGACATATAGTCACATGCATGTACACATATCTCATAACAAATAGAATGAAATTCTTGGCTCCAGAAATTTATGCATTTAGATTTCATATTACCTCTGAAGAAGGCCACTGAAAGATACATAGGCCAAAATGCTTGAGGTTTTTGCAAAATGAAAACAGCCATCCACTGAGCATAGACTCATAGAATCATAGGCCATTTCCGCACTAGCCTGTTATAGCGCGATGATTCCACTTTCAACATCCTCTGGAATCCTGGGGTTTGCAGCTGCTCAGCCCCTCCCAAAACTGCAAACCCCAGGATTCCAGAGGATGTTGACAGTGGAATCATCGCGCTATAACAGGCTAGTGTGGAAATGGCCATAGAGTTGGATGAGATCCCGGGGGCCATCCAGTCCAACTCCCTTCCACACAGGAACCCACATCAAAGCACTCCCAACAGATGGCCATCCAGCCTCTACTTAAAAACCTCCAAAGAGGGAAACTATAATATTTGGGCTGTTCTCCCTAGCACACTCACTGAATTCCTGCCCTGAATAATACTGTCTCCTCAGTTTCTGAACTGAAATCAGTTCTGAACTCAGTTTCTTAGAGCACTTGGAGATATGTCTCCCCTTTTTTTCTTGTGAGCTCATACACTTCTGAACCAAGAGGCTATTGAGGAGTTTCCTCTAGGCATCGCTACAGCTCTGATTAAACACTCCCTGCAAATCAACAGGTAAAATTACATAATCATTAGCCTTTTCTTATTGAATGGCTTCTTAAGAGATTAGAGGTAAAGATGACACAATGGGAAGGATGGCTAGAATACAAATGGAGAAGACCAGACTCTACAAGAACTGATTCTGCGGCAGAAGTGATGACAACAAAGAAGGAGCATCATTGTGCTAATGGTATGCTACCCTGGACAATTCTTCCAAGTGATTTGTGGGGGTGTGTTTTATTGTGTGGGCTCACAGAGGGACGGGAGGATCCTCAGCAGACTGTTGCGATTTATTTCTGAACATGTTTGTTAAAAAAATAAAAGATACAGCCAACAGGCCCAGATCAGAAATGTAGAAAGTATGCACAATATGTGATGGTGCAATCACAGGGTACATACATCGGAGAACCAGCTGGTTTTATTTAATGATACTTGCATGAATGTCAGCTACTGCAGCCCAGTCATACCAAAAAAAAAAAAAAAAGTGACTGAAGAACTTCCACTCTTCTTTACTCACTCTTGTCTCTAATTAATTATCCAGTGCCCTTAGTCTCTAATCTAGCATATAAACTGGTGTTCAAGAGGGTGTGTGGTAGTAAAACCTACTGTTTCAACAGAAGTTTGTATATGTATGCATATTTTTATTCAATTATTGACATTAATAATTTTATTAGATTTTTAAAAGTATGATTACAACAGAAAGGGGAAAAAAGAGGGGAATTAGATAGGATAGAAATGTGGGATAATCATATACATTAACATAAGCTGACCATATTTCCAAAAATATATTTTCTTGAACTTGGTGTCTATAAAATACACATGCATGTGTAGTTAAAGCAGTGAGATCTTCTGCCTATTGCTCAATAGACAGCGAATGTTTATCCTTCCAGCACTAGAGTACAAGTCTTTTGGTGACAATTAAGCACATGAAGGATGCAACTGTGATGACTATTAGTTAAATTTTACAGGGCGAGGTTATGACTGGAAAGAACATGCCTGTGTACAAATCTCAAAGTTTTGTCCAATACTAAACTGATATGCTGAATACATCTGACCAAAAAAGGTAGCCACTGAACATGCCCACTGTGGCCAAAATTCACTTAGGGACATACACACATGTAAGCCATGCAACATACGAAGTATCAAAAAATCACGATTGTGCACTAAATATATTCTGCTGATAGGAGAATTGTGCAGACAGCATGTTCCCTCATGCCTTGTTTTTGTAACTTCCACATTATGTGTACACATTGTGGTTGTGCATCCTGTACTTTCCCTTTTGGCTGTGCATGCTATACTTTCCATTGTGATTCCACATTGTGGCTGTGCATGCTATACTTTTCATTCTGGTTGTGCATTGTGGTTGTGCATCTTGTACTTTCCCTTGTGGTTGTGTGTCCTATACCAGTGTGATTGCACATTGTCGTAGTGAATGGTATATTTTACATTCTGGTTGGGCATTGCGGCTGTGCATCCTGTTAAGCAAGATATTTTGTTGCATTGCATAATAGTGTTACCCCACTGGCATACCCTATCCCAGGGACTATAAATTTGATATCAGGTATGTCCACCATGCCAGAGAGGCTGCTCAGATGGGTACATAGGCAAAGAGGCCAAACAACTGAAAACAGATCAAGAGCAGAAATATTCCCAGTCACATAGCACAAGGAGACCTCAGGCTGTACAAATCCACATAAACAAAGGGTCCTCAGCCAAGAGTAGCCAACTTGAGGGGATTATTGGGTTTTCCCCAGGTTGAGCAACCTTGACTTTGGAAAATTCTACAAGGTGAAGTCCATCTACATAAACTTACACTGCAACCATTTGTGACCACAACCTTGAACACTTGCAACCCAGCATAAACCAATCATGAAAACATCCAAATTGCCATTGTTTGGCATTCCTTCCTTTGTTGTGACCATTGTTCTTCCCGGGAGAGGGCCTGCCCTTGAGGTATGTTCTGCCCTATAAGTAGTCCTAGTTTTTGAGGGTCTCGTCGGAGAATTCCCCACCATGCTAGCAGACCAGCACTCTGTTAGTTGAGTGATCCCCTCAGCCATCTCTTCACTGAGCTCTGTTCTTCTCGCCGCTTCCCGGACCGAAGACTTCAGGATAGGTGCTGTGCCATTGCCTCTGCATTCCCTTTGCTATATCCCGTATCCATTTTTCACCTCTTTTCCTTCTCAATAGGCCTTGTGTGTCTGAGTAAGTGAGTGTGTTGGTGCATGATACTATACTCATTTAATAAAATTCATTTATTTGGTACATCTGTCTGGCTTTTTGCTTGGCCTGACTCCATAAAGTTGGGTAAAAGATCCTGCTGGGTTACCCTGCCCCTTGTTTTGCTAATGCCGGTGCTCCACTAATTTCCCCAACCTTTATACTTGGAGCGAATCAAGTCGTCCCTCATGGGACCCTCAGAAATCAGGGTAACAATAGGACCTAGTCATTGACATATGATGTGCAATGTTGTCATTCCACATGGAGGCTATGTAGTGCTTGCCATGGCACATGTCTGCATGTGGGCTATGGAGAGAGGTCATATAACATCTCCAACACTTAGCTGAAATAGACAATTATTTTCTAAATGGGCATAATAAAGTCCAATAACCCGAAACATATTTCTTTTTCAAGACCAAACATAGGACCTTTTTGCACAGCATTCGCTACGTGAAAGGGCCTCTGGTGCGTCGAGCAGTTGAGAGGAGCTGTCCACATGACATCCTTGCAATTGAGTGATGCTGCCGGGGCTGGCAGATGCCGATTGCGCACTATTTCATTTTCGGCTTCTAACTGAAAATGGTGCACGATCATGCATCGCTCCAGGGCCCTGCATGTGCTTACTGTGTGTGCTGAGCCTCTGGAGCTGTGGCGCTTGCACTTCCTGCCCCAGCGCAGCCTGGGAAAATTCCAGGCTGTGCTGCGGAAGGAAGAGGAGGAGCCCTCATGCTGCCTGCTCACTAGCAGCCAGCGGCTGTGGAGCTGAAGCAGTGGGAATGCAAGAGCCTCTCGCAGGAGGCTGCTTGCACAATCCTCACACCCCAGCACTGCGAAAAGGTAAGGTGCGAAAAGGGCCATAGTTTTAAAGCTAAGAAATGTTAGATGTTGAAGTGAGGGCAATTTTCCATTGGTTGATTTTATAGGGACTTGATTTGTTGAGCACTCAAAAAGTGCTACATTCTGGTATGTTCAACACAAGCATCAGGACACTTAGAATGCAAAATAGGTCCCACTAATTATTCTGGAAGATAAATAGACTGTGAATGCAGAAATCCCCAAATTGAGCATTCTGCCTTGTCAAGGCAAGTGTGTTTCTTCACTTGCTGTGGGAATATCTAGCACTGCTTGTTAGTTTTTTGTCCTTCTGCATATCTTGAAGGATCTGACCACTAATACAAACCTGGAAATTTTTTAGCCCTTGGGGTGTTGCTGGGCTGCAAATCCAGTCTGCCTCATAATTGGCTATGCTAGCTGGGACTGCTGGGAGTTGCAGTTGAGCAACATCTGGAGGTGATGTATTTCCAATACCTATACTAAAAGTTGGCATGAAGAATGGAAAGCTGCTGTGAACAGTTTGTTTATAATTCCAGTCCCACAGTTCTATTATTTTATGATTAAAGAAGCAATCCTCCAAGAATGACTCAAGACAAGTCTTTTTCAGAAATTTACTTATCCACTCTGGGGTGTTTCTGACAGTGAAGGTAGAGTTGGATTTTAATGGTTGTCTTCTTTTATATTTTCTGTGGGAAGAAAATAAAAAATGGCATTTTAAAAAAACCCGAATCTTAAAACAGTTCTCCTGCAGTCTGGTGCTCTTGAATGAGTTGGATCTGGAGGTCAACAGGCTTGGGAAGTTTAATATAGTCAAAAACTCAGAATTATACATGATAAGATTCAAAAACTCAGAATTATATTTTGTCTATGGAACTAGGGGTATTTCCATACAGAGAGCTCCAAAGCACTACCAAATCCTTGCTCTTCCACTGTATGTTACAAGCAAAATTTGAACTAACTTTCCAGCTTCCAGGGCATCAGTGCTTCTTCTGTGTATACACTCCTGCTGCTACATTCTCACCACACTACCTCTGTCATTCTTGGAGTACACATTTTCTCCTCTTCATCCCCCGGGTTTTTCTGCCAAGGTCTTTATCAGCACTTGCAAAAAGGCTTTGTCATTTTTTTTAAAGGCAGTTTCCACAACATTTCCTAATTATTTTAAAAGTCAGTTATTTACGTGGGCTCTTATGCCGAATGATATAACGGAAATTAAATTATTCTGCAAGAATTGATGGTGGTGGTGGTGGTGGAGGTGGTGGTGGTGATGATGATGATGATGATGATGATAGCATGATGGCAGCTCAGATTCTACAGCATAGTCTATGTTTCACACTATTCACAGTCCATCTGGAATGCTGTGTCCATTTCTGGGCACCACAGTCCAGGAAGGATATTGACAAGCTGGGATGTGTCTAGAGGCAGAAGGCTTGGGAACCACAACCTATGGGGAGTGGCTTAGGGAGCTGGATATGTTTAGCCCAGAGAAGAGAAGTTTAAGAGGCAACATCACAGCTATGTTTAAAAATTTGAAGAGATGTCATATGGAAGATGGAGCAAGCACATTTTCTGCTGCTCCAGAGACTAGGACATGCAGCAGTGGCTTCAAGCTTCAGGAAAAGAGATTCCATCTCAGTGTTAGGAAGAACTTCCTGACGGTAAGAGCAGTTTGACAGTGGAATACACTGCTTGGAGTGTGGTAGAGTCTCTCTTTTTGAAGGTTTTTAAACAGAGGCTGTACAGCCATCTGCCAGGGATGCTTTAATGATGTACTCCTACCTGTCAGAGGGTTGGACTCGATGGCCCTTGTGATCACTTCCAGTTCTATGACTGTATAACTTTATGAATCCACAGCCTGAATTGTGAAGATGTGCATCCAGGCACTGTCAAGAGTACTTCAATGTGCATCAGGTGCTTCCAGTGCACCTCAAGTGCTTCTGATGTGCAATGAGATTTCTGGTATGCATCAGGCACTTCTCGTGCTCATTGAACACTTCTGATACACACTGGGCACTTCTGTTGTGCTCCATTACTCCTTAGCTGGTTTCTGGTGTCTGGCCATCAGGAATGACCCAATGAGCATCTGTGCCCATGGCATCTCAGAGCTGTAGTGTATGAGTCATTCCACCAGCTACCATTGCATAATGGACCCCAATATATTGTAGTGTCACAGGAGCCCCTAGGTGGATACAGATATTGCAAAACTAGACAGCTCTGTCTCCCACACATGCTGAATTCCAGCCAATAATAATAATAGAATTAAATTTTCAGAACAAAGCAGTCAACCATAAGGCTGGGTGGGGAGATAATAAACAGTAGATGTCTTCATTCCTGCTCTATGGCAAATGTGGCTATTTAATTATCCTTTACTTGGAGCCTGGGGCCAATTTTTTTTTGTTCAGTCTTCTTCTGAATCAGTTTCACTGACTATTGCTTTTTTTCCCCCTCCATGGCTGATCAAAGCAAAGCAGCAGACATGACATTCTGTTATTACTGAGTTTCACAAGAATAGTTGATTTCCACTGTATCATTCAGAGTAAGAGTACAAATTAAAATAAGGTAATTTTAAAAAAAAGAATGAGCAAGGAGAGGGAAAGCTATTTGTCTTCAAACAACAATGACAAGCACAAAACTGTGTTCAAAATCATGCAAGAGTGTTAGGAGAGGAAGAGAAAGAACTGCTCCTGTCCCATCAACACAGCAATGTCCCATGTACTAATGTATAGTAGCATATAATAGGAGGATACATTCGATAAAGCATTAGCATTCTACTAGCATGATAAGCCAGAATAGTTTGAGTGTTAAACTATGACCCTGGAGACAACGGTTGGATTCCCCACTTGGCCAAGGAAACCCACTGGATGACTTTAGGTGTTCCACATACTCTCAGCCCCAGAAAACCCCATGATAGGTTTGCCTTAGGGTTGCCATAAGTGAAAAATGATTTGAGGGCACACAACAACAACAGAACCCGGATACATACTGGATTTGACTGGTGTCAGATTTGATTAGTGTTGGATTTGACTAGCTGAACTGATGTGCTTTTCATTGATTCTAGAGATTCCTAAGTTAAGGCAGACTTCCCCCCAAAGCAACCAGAATTGAAGCTGGATACACATGAAATTTTGTGCACAATTAGCTTTTTTTGGAATGCTGAAGAAAGGCAGACTGTCTATCAAACGTAGCATCTTCTTAGGCTTTGTTTTTCTAAAAGTAAGGAGGATGAGGAAAGAGTAAGAGTTGAAAGATTAAATCTACCTTCTTAACATCGGTCCTTTTCGCACCTTACCTCATTCTGGTGTCATCGCGAGGGGATCACTCATGTCCCCGTGCTGGGCAGAAGGAAGTGTGAGGGCTCTGCCCCTTCTTTCCGCAGTACAGCTGGGTACTTTCCTAGGCTGAACTGGGGAAGGAAGCATGATGGCTGTGTGTCTGGAGGCTCCACACACAAGGTAAGTGCAGGTGGGGCACGGGAGGGACATGCGATTGTGCATCATTTTCGGCAACAAGCCGAAAGTGATATAATGTGTGATTGCCACCTAATGGCCTTGGAAGCATCATGCGATTGCGAGGACGTCATGGGGAATGGTCCTCACAATCCTGCAGTGGTCCCAAGGCCATTTCGCAACAGAACTGGCGTGTGAAAAGGGCCATAGAAAACATGGCTCTATGACATCATGAGCTCTTTGGTCACAATCCTTTTGGAGAGAGACTGTGAGTCTTGTAAAACTCTTTGTATCTTATGCTACCACAGCAGTATTTTTCTCCCCTTGTGGTAGCAATCTTCTGCAGCCTAGGTGGTGTTTCTAGGGTGGTTTTAGGGCTGCCTTATAGTCTCCTTACAAGGCTGAAACTTTACACTGCTTGAGCTTAGTATACTGATAATGTGCTTAAATTTTGTATACTTGTGCAGCACCCCTTGCTCTAGGTGTGCAACAGCAGCCATGGGGCTCCTAGGTGCAACTCTACTGCCCCAGTTACTAACCAGCTGTGGAGGTGCTCTCAGGCATGTTCTAGGTGCCCTTGAGCACTCTGGAAAGAAGCAGCAGCCTTACTCGGGGGACAGAGGTTGCTCATTCTTCCCTTGGGTGCACCTGACTGGTTGATCTAATAGTAGCTGCACTTAAAGTCAGGTCTTAATTTTATTTTAATTCTCAGTGACACAAAACTGCTCAATTATACTATTGCTTTATTTGTTTAATGTATTTTCCCTCAAAGGTGGGACACTAAATTGCTTTCTGTGTCTACTTGCCCTTTCTCAGGTTCCTTCCCACAGAATGTCACTATAACGATTGAAAGAAAAAGAAGGTAAATAGCAGTGCTTTAGTTTTTCACTAGAGCAGTTGCTTGAATAGATGTGGTTTAGAGCCTCGTCATATGAGGATAACAGGGAGCTCTTGTCTCGGACAATCTAATGACCAGAAAAAGATATGTGACCAAATGAATACAAAGAAAAAAGTGAGACAAGAACAGAGAAAAAACTCAGCAGTCACCCCAGTCTTACCTGTGCTGCAGGGGGCATTGTAGTCAACAATGGCATGGTCATCTGAGTGAAAGAGAAGTGCCCATGAGCTGAATTAATTTAAATGCCCTCTGTCCCCAGCCTCTCACAAAAGTGAATTCAAATACAACATTGAAGCAATTCATGCAACAACTTTTAACAGAATGTAAGAGAGTGTATCAATAACATCTTTAAATCAACCAGGGAAAAAAAATCCTAAAATGTGTGAGACTGATGTGTGACTGATGCATAGCAGGGGGTTGGACTGGATGGCCCCTGTGGTCTCCTCCAACACTATGGTTCTATGGTTCTAAAATCCAAACTAATCCTTCCCAGATCCTATAACAACAGCCCCCCTCCAGAGTGTCGAAAGAGTGTTACCACCGTGAACTGGCCTGGCCTTTGGTAAACTTCAGATATCATTTTGATATCATAATTCGACCCTGTTCTGCGACCCTCAGTCATGTGTTTGTAAGGCCTCCATACAAGCACTGAGCTAGGCATGGCTATTAAATGCTGACTCATACTTGTTTACACCAAGGTAAGCCAGAAACTGCCAGAAATTAAAATGTTCTGGCAAAGATCTGTAGGGGCTAAAAAGTAGGACTGAGGAGCAATAGTATAACTGTATATCAATGCACAATAGCCAGTAAGCTGCTTACCTGGATGGTAATAATCATAAACTTTTACAACCGCTGGTTTAAGATCAATCACTTCAAATTCCTGCTCCACAGAGAAATAGTAGCTTTGAACATTCTTATCCAGCTAAGGAAAGACAGAGAATGGATAAAGGTCTCACATCTTTGCCGATCTTTTCCCTGGATCTACTTCTGTAGCCAGCTGTGCTGTCCCAATTGCCTGACTGCCTAGAAGATGGACTGTCTTCTACAATTAGTCCCTATGTCTTGCTCATCCCTCCAGGTCTCTGATACAAAATTGATAGCCATCTCCTCATCTCTCACCTCATCCAAGTAAACGCTGATCTTCTCAGGGTGAAGTTCTACTTTTTTTACATGGGTGTTTTCTTCCAGCTACCAGAATACAAAACAAGACATAGTTAGCAAACATCTTGATTGAAATTTTGTGTACACCAGCCTTGGACTACAACTAATAATGATGAATGCACATTTATGTAAAAACTTAGCATCTACGGATTTTTTTAAAAAACACAGAACAACCAAGTGTGAGTGATTTTGTGCTGCCTCTAGTTCATCACAGCTCTTGACTCTCAGTGGCTAGACTTCCTGTACGTTTTGCTCACCATGTCCAAACTGGCTGACATCCTTCTTGTAGGCAAAGTGATACTTCCCAGAGGCCTCTACAGCATCTCTTAAGAAAGCACAAGACTAATCTGTTGCTTTTGATTTGCCAAGTCCCTCTGCATCTTGTGTTGCATTGGATTGCATGTGAACCTATTGTCAGGTGCCCCCTTGCTACCCCCGTGAACTAGCCTGGCCTTTGGTAAACTAGATATCATTTTTGATATCACAATTTGGTCCTGTTTTGCCACCAGCTGGGTGTTTGTGAGGCCGCTGGACAAGCACGAAGCTAGGCATGGCTATTATATGCTGACTCATACTTTTTTACACCAAGGCAAGCCAAAAACTGCCAGATCTGCTTTAGGAGACCTCCCGAAACACACACCTTCATTACAGATGCACGTCAAAACAAAGAGACCTCTGCCCCGAGTGGGCACCCTGGCGAGCTGAGAGCTCAACCGCCAAGCTAGCTGCATCTACATACTGGCCATACTATTGTCAATTTGGACCTTAACTCAATCATGTAAATTCTGACCTTTCGGAGACATTGTCTCCAGCCCAAAACTCATTGTTTTCGCCCAAGAGCAGACTAGCCCACGGTCATTCTTTCCCTGATAAAACCCCCCAGTTCTGAGAGTTCCTCGGATATCTCGCTGGACCGCCCGTTTGGACTACTTTGCTGCCGCTTCCTTCTGTGAGCTCCCCTCGGCCGCCATGCCTAGTTTCCTTCTCTTCAATTGGACCTCTTCAGGACTACGAGAAAGGTGGCGTATCACCCATTTTCCCCCAAATTCTCTTTTCCATTTCTTAGTTAGCTGTGAGGTTGTGTTTTCTTATTAATTTGCCTGCTTGTTAATAGATATTATTGTTGCTATTTCAACTATCTGACTGCTCACTGACCCGATGCTGTATACATTGGGTAAAAGATCCCCGCTAAGTTACCCTGACTCTCGTTAGCTCAAGAGAGTGCTCAAGTTAATTTCCCCATCTTGTTTGTGTTTGTTTTGGTTATTTGGGCACCCCTCCCAGGACCCTCAAGTCACAGGGTAACAGAGTGGTGGAGCAACATGGGCAACCCCAGTACCCCTAGTTTGAGAAGGAATCCGGAACCTCCTCAAATTGGGCGGTACTGACTTAGGAAATGGTCAGTTGAGCTGTTTTAGAGCGCTGGTAGGCAGGCTAGAGTGTGCTTGACTTCTGTGTGTATGTGCAGTATTTCTATCGGGTGGATTCTGTACCCCTTTTTTTGTCTTGTCCTGGGATCCACCTCCCCATCTTGGGTCTATCATGGGCTGGAACCCTAAGTGTTAGGATGCTAGGAAGTTAGGAACAGTCCACACACATTCAACATCTTAGCGGCCAGGCAGACGAAAAATACAGAAGGAGCAGCCCCCACTCCTTTCATTGTCCCTTTGTGTAGTACCCCTGTGGTTTGGCTTGTTGGCATTGGAGAAGGCGTGAGTGAGTTCCTGCTTCTCAAAATTTTCAGGTGTGTCTCGATTTGCTGGCTTGTTAGGAGTGGGTGGTGAGTCCTGACCTAGCTTTAGGGTTTCAGCGGTTTAACCTGAGGTAGAGGAGGCGCCCCTCACCCAGAAAACCAGTTAGGAATGGTTCAGTTTTGGGTTCCTTGTCCTCTTTTTCCCCGCTGCTTGGCCAGGCAGCACTGTAAGTTCCATTGGGTTCGTTACCCTGTTTCGGGAGATGCTCCTGAGGATTCCCTGAGCCTCGTGTGGCCTCCCTGTCCCTGAACCGTTGGCCTCGTCCTTTTGTCTTCAGTGCTGTCGAGATGCAGAACCGGGCCTGAGTGTACAAAAGTGACTTTGTTTGGGCGGACTGGAGATTGGTTCCTTTCCCTCTTCTCTAGAGAAGTTTCAGAGAGTTCATTTTCCCTAGCTCCCCCAGGAGTCTAGGTGATCCTGCCCGTCCCTCCAGATCCTGGTCCCATATTTGTGTTGGTGAATTGTTGTTGTTGTGTTGTGTAGTGTAAGAAATGGCTAGGGAGAGCCCTGTTGAAGTTAAGGACCTCATGTGTGAGGAAGAGGTCCAGAGGGAAACTGGAGAGATGGGTTTTGGGTAAGGGAAAGTGCCCCTGGAAGGACTCTGTCTTCCAGACGGCCGATCCTTTTACTTCTCTCTGAGAAGCATGTGCCCTGGCGCATAAATCAAAGAACCCATTTGGGTCTTTGAAGGACTCATTGGCAAGCTTGGTGACTTTGGCTTGCAGCCAGAGGCGCTAGCAGTGCCCTAGTTGAGGCCCATGGGAGGCTAGCAGAGATGGAAAAGGAGAATGCCCGGCTTCATGCCAAGATCGAGACCTTGCAAGCAGACAAGGTAACTTTTGTGTCCGTTGCGCAGGCCTCCGCACAGAAGCTTAGCGATGTCACCCTAGTTGCCCAGACTTGGGAGAAGAAAGCCCATGCCTTAGAGGCTGAGCTTGATCATGCCCGAGCGGTGGCCAAGTTTATAGTTGGGCAGGTGAAGGAACAGCAAGAGGCTGTCAGTCACGCAGCCTACCATAAGCAAATTGTTGCACTGGAAAGTCAGCTCCAGACGCGCAAGGCCCTAATTTCGGCGCTGTGTCCGGAGCTGCTCCCGAGTTTTGCCTCAGACTTGTCTGAGGACACGTTGCCAGAAGACGCTCTGGCTTCTTCTCCTCACAATCCGGACTGGGATGCCCCTAAGGTACCAGTCCACTCGGTAGAGATGCGGTCCATGACACGCAGGACCGTCCCCGCTACGGAAGGTAGAGCAGAAGGCCAGGAGACACAGGTCACTGAGACTATGGTCCCCTGGCATGCAACTGAGGTGAAGGCAATTGCAGACCAGTTGGGTCCTTTGAACCGGTCTACCGGCATAATGCGGCTGAACGCGGTGACGCACTCTCACCCGACAGCCAATGGCCAGGACCTGACCCAATTGGCCCATCTTTGCATGTCCCCTTCGGAGCTCCCTACCCTTGAATCAGCTGTGGCGGCTCGAGGCCTGGTTAGGCTTGAGGCACACGACTGTATGCAAGAGGTAGTGAGGATCCTTTGACCCAGACAGAGTGCGAGTGTGCTCTACGTCATGGAGCAGCAGGGTCCTCGTGAGAATCCTGAGGCTTATGTGGCATGGAAGCAGCTACTCGCTATTCTGGCCGAAAAGGTACCCCTGATAGCTTGTGGGTACAATTTTGATCATGTGGATTTCAAGACTCTGTTGTACAGAGGCTTGAACCACGAGACAAGGTTGACCCTGGGCTTGGTGGACCCAGCCACGACATCTTGGGAAGAGCTTGGGAACAATCTCCGCAGGGTCGCCGACCTGCTGCGAGAGGCTGGCCCCCTCCATCCTCCCCCGAAGGCCCACAGGAAGGAACCCGGGAATTGGGAACCCGATCGGAGGTGACACACTCCAATTATGGACCCCATTCCCAGCATAGGAAATCTGCACAGAATTCCGTTCCATGAGGGAATTGGAACTCGCACCCCACTCCCTGACAGGACAGACAGTGGCAGGGAAGGGACTCCCGCAGTCAGCCCATTGCCCCTAAGCAACCCTCTGAGTCTGGTTTTCCTGGGGAAACGTCTGGTGGGTACGAGCGCCCAACCCAACTGTCTCCCTTGGACAGAGCTAGGATTTGGGGAATGCTGCGCACAGCTGGGGTAGACAGGATCCCATTGGATGGGAAACCCACTTCGGAGCTTCTGGAAGCTCTGGAGAGGCATTTGTTTGCGAGGGACCACCAGCCGGTCCAGGCCGTGATGAACAGCCCACCTCCGGTTGGCGGTCACTCAGCTTTGGATTTGGACTAGGGATGCCCTCAGTCCCATAAGTTTCGACACCAGGTTGGGGCCAAGTCATGGCCACACAGGCGGAGAAAACTTCAGGTGAAGCCAGGAACCCAGACTGAGGGGGACAACCTCCTGCCACCCCGTTAGTGGACCCTGGCGCGGTACCGAGTGTGTTGCACCCCAAACCGGTTAGTCCCTGTGAACCTACGCCCGAATGTGTCCAGTCTTCTGGATATGGTGGGGGAGGTCACTTGGCGCTGACTTGGAAGGACATCCCACACCCGTTGGAGGTGTTTTGTTGTGGGTTTTTGGCTTGGGGGAACTGTGGAGGAAACAATGGCCTCTTGGGTGTCGTTGTCCTGTGAAACCCTGAGTCCATTGCCGACAACAGGAACATGCCCCCAAGGTTGTTAGTTTCAGCACCTCAGGTAGTTTTGGCTGCACATTGCGGCGGCGCCATTCTGTTCCCCAGTTTGGTCTTGTTAGCTCCCGGACAGACACTGTATATGTACAAGGAGGCGATTGTGACTACTGCCAGCCCCTCCTTTTGGATGTTTTGCTGCCGCTTTGCCTTTAAGAGCCCCTGCGGTATTTTGATTGTGACTCTGGTGGTTGTGAGATGGGCCAGTTTAGTTTTTTGCTCACTCTTGATTGCTGTCCTACCGGACAAGGTTATTGTACAGGAGGTTCTTGGGCCTAACCCAGATCTCCACTCCAGATTGAACAAAAGGGTTTCAACCCAGGAGCCAGCAGCGGCACTCCTGCAGGCAGTCTTGGAGACCCACGCCAAGGATTGGAAAGGAAGATCCCCAGATGGGGAAGCCCTTTCGATAGCCCACCTCGGCATAGACTGGACCTTGCCTCCCTTCATGGGTTGGAAGCCCCCTTGAAGAGATGGCCGTTTAGGCCTTCTCTCCCCTCTCCCCTTGTAAATAGTCCCTTTTGTAGTATATAATGGAGACTCCATCTCTGTGTTCCCTACAGGGAGACGGAATGGACCCGTTACTAGTGTTAGTGTAGTGTTTGTTTTGATATTCCGGTTGGCTTCAAAGAGCCTATCTGAGGGCAGCCAATCTTCAGGCTTACCCTCGGAGTCCAGCTTGTGTTTGTAGGATGGTGATGCGGTTGCCTTAGAACCAGCATTTGACCGCTAGGTCCTGACACCCCAAGCCCTCGGGGTTACATCATCAGGCTTGGCGCTCCGGCTCTGGGTCTGAGAGAGGGAAGGAGGTGAGCATGCAGACCTTGTGTTGCCTAGACCAGAGTGCAAGCGGGACTTTCATCACCGGGGATCCCCTTGTGCTGCTGGGAGGGTAACACTGGCCTCTCCAGGCCTGTCAAGCAGATGCGGGTCCTGAAGCAACTGCCTCACCGCCTTTACCAATGGCCGTCTTCCGGCCAAAACCCCTGTAGTTTCAGCCACTGTTTAAACCCTCACTTCCACAAACCTTTTCGGTCACGGTGAGACAGAAATCTCGAATTCGTACCCAGTTCCCAGCAGGCTTTGTGCCAGTAATCTGCACTGGTTATTTGCATTGGAAGTAATTGGTGTCAGTCTTTCTTCCTCAAGCTACAGATCACTTGTTTCCATAGGCCGAGACCATCCCCGGACTCGTCCATCATCCCCGGGCACCATGGGGGGGGGGTGTACATCAAAATTCCCGTTCCAGTTGAGGGACCAAGCCCAAGACGACCGCCTGTTCCTGTTCCTGCAGTTGGAACCCCAGCCAACCACTCCCCAACGAATTCCATAGACTACTGCCCGCATTCCGAATTGTAAAGCCTGTTTCCTGCTTGGACTGTTCCTGTTGCCTGTTTTGCAAGTCCCATTATGCAAAGAGCTAGCATGCATTGGCTAGCTCAACCATGAACCTGGACACTTTTACCACTCCTGATTTACTTTTTGCCATGGTTCCAGCCTTGTAGAAGCCACCAGTATATGCTTGCATTCTCCAGACCCCGAACTCTCCTGTTTCTGGGGGGGGGGTGCAGAGACTCTTGCTTGCTCCTCACCTCCCCAGGACCCCGAACTCTCATTTCTAAAGTCACATTGTCTGCATTGCTGTTGGACTATTTAATTTGCCCGCACCATTGGATTAACTGCCCGCTTTACTTGCCATTGGACTACAAATTGTTCATTTAACATGCCCACGCTCACCTCGAGTGACCGCATGCTTTGGACTACTTTGGAAACTGCCCACATTACTCTTCATTGGATTAGTGAAACTGCCCGCATTCTCCCTCTCATTGTTCACTGTATTGCCCGCATTTCTTGTTTGTTCCGGGGTTCGTTGTTCAAGCCATTATTGCATTCGGTTCATTGCAACTGTACCTTTTTATGCTTGCTTGTATGTATATAGCTAGGGTTAGGATGTTGTCAGTTAGGGACTGCTTTTACTAGATAATAGTAAAAATCCTCTTGTTCTTGAGGTGTAATACGATTCCAGAATCTGTAGACCTCTCTTCGGCTCTAAATTCATTTTGGAAATGTTTTGATTGGAAAATGACCAATTTGTGTCAAATCGCCCATTTTCAGGGGGGTGATTGTTACCACTGTGAACTGGCCTGGACTTTGGTAAATTAGATATCATTTTTGATATCACAATTCGGCCCTGTTTTGCCACCAGCCAAGTGTTTGTGAGGCCGCCGAACAAGCATGAAGTTAGGCATGGCTATTACATGCTGACACATACTTGTTTACACTAAGGCAAGCCAAAAACTGCCAGATCTGCTTTAGGAGACCTCCCGAAACAAACACCTTCATTACAGATGTGCGTCAAAACAAAGAGACCTCTGCCCCAAGCGGGCACCCTGGTGAGCTGAGTGCTCAACTGCCAAGCTGGCTGCATCTGCATACTGGCTATCCTATTGTCAATTCAGACCTTAACTTAATCATGTAAATTCTGACCTTTCAGAGACATTGTCTCCAGCCCAAAACTCATTGTTTTCGCCCAAGACCAGACTAGCCCACGGTCATACCTTCCCTAAATAAAAACCCCCAGTTCCGAGAGCTTCCTCGGACTGCTCCGGAGTGCTATCCAGCCTTGCCATTGCTTCGTTCTGCGAGCTCCCCTCAGCCGCCACGCCGAGCTTCTTCTCTCCAGTTGGACCTCTTCAGGACTACGAGAAAGGTGGTGTATCACCCATTTCCCCCGAACTCTCATTTCCATTTCTTAGTTAGCTGTGAGGTTGTGTTTTCTTATTAATTTGCCTGCTTATTAATAAATATTATTGTTGCTATTTCAACTGTCTGACTGTTCACTGATCCGACACTGTATACATTGGGTAAAAGATCCCTGCTAAGTTAACCTGCCTTTCATTAGCTCAAGAGAGTGCTCGAGTTAATTTCCCCATCTTGTTTGTGTTTGTTTGGTTATTTGGGCGCCCCTCCCGGGACCCCCAAGTCACAGGGTAACACCCTCTCAAATAAAAAGATGAAGAGGCAAATGATGTTAAGATGTCCTCACCGTCTTCACAGACTTCTTCACTGGGATGAATCCTGATACCATGTTCACTTCTATCAGGGCCATGTTGCTTGTCTCTCGTTCACCTGTATAACTACAGAGAGAAAGGAAAAGCAGTTCGGTAAGGAAACCACTTGTCAAAACTCTAGGGAAGATGGGACTATATGGAGAACTTTTACTGGAGTTGGGAAAAGGGAATAGTGGTACACAATTCTTCATACTGCTGTCCAAAAACCTCATAAACTGGTTTCTCCAACAAGACTTTTTGGAGCTTAGGAATCAAATAAGATAAAATGTCCTACCTCACTTGTAGAAGGATGTCAAAATATTTCCTAGAAGTCTGGTTGCATTCTTTTGGAGATGTTGTCACACTAAGGTCGAAAACATTAGGCTTTTCAGGTGGGTGATTATATCGAAGGATAGTCTAGATGAGAGAAAAACTGTGCTGTATTTCAGCTCGTGCTGCATCATGGGTACTGATATCAAGCAAACAATATGCTGCATGTGTGATCATTTTAATAAATTTGTCTATGTAAAAGCAAAACTGATAGTTCTGTTGGTGGTATGCTCACAAGAGATGTGGGCTGACATATATGGACAATATACATCTCTTTCATCTTTGTAGACACCTTATACCAAGTTAAGGCATTTAACTGGTTCATATCAAGCAGAATGATTTAATTTGGCTAAAGAGATTCCCCTCTTTAAGCAAGAAAGAACTGAGTCCTAAGTTTCCAGTGCCTGTATGGTGAAACTTCGGAGTCTGCCGACATGCATAATGAGATTTACTACCAGTAGTTCTTTTGAGAGGGAAGAAATTCCAAATTTCTTCTGAGCTTCTCTCTCCTTATTGCAGAACAAGATAGAGAAGTGGAGAGAATATTTCATACTGAATGAAGCCTGAGCAAGTGACAATATAGCTGACCTTCAGAACCAGTTTTGTTTGTGTTGAGCCATCATCAGTTGGGGGAGCAGTCTATAAAATGGTGGCTGGAAAATATGAGTCTGAGTGGATACTCTTAAAGTAATGGTCTTCTCACTGGTCCCAAAAGTGTCTGAGAACTGTGTAACAGATCCAGCATCATTCATTTAGTTTGTTCATACATGATGGTTTGATATTATGTGTCAGTCTAAATATCCTTTAAAAGAGTCCCCCAATCTCCAGCCTGTGAGTTTGTGAAAACAGATGGCTAGAAGAAGTTAAACTGTTTGGAAGAGTCAAGTCCGGCAGATTCTTCCACAGTAACATTTTACAGAGCTTAGATGCAGACTGTTCTGGAAAGGCCCAGCACTTTCTTTCCCCATTCCAAAGTCAAATAGATAAACAAATAGCTTATGTAGGGTGGATGAATATCATCAAAATGTTATAAGCTTCCCTCCACCAAAACAAAATCCTTGGTAAGTACTAGGATCCCTGAAACCTCATAGGGCAGAGAAGTAGGATGCATACATGTAACACTGCAGTCATTATATCTTCTACCCTTCTTCTGGGTAGCCAATCTTCAAACAGACCCACTAAATAATGTAAAGATGCTTATTGTTACTCCATAGCCACGACTGGTCAGAGTTGTGTCTCCAGAGAAAAGTGAGAAAAATATATTTTTGCACATTAAAGATACTTCAGTGCAAATGTGCCAGTGCTACTCAAGGGAACATGGAACATAACCATGGGCTGGATCAGGAGTCTGTTGTGCACTTTCTTCCATTTAGGACAATGACTTAGTCATTGTAAACCACTAGAATCAGAGTTTGAAAATATGTTAATGTATTAGCACTAATGTATTAATACAGTAAATTACTATTAAATGAATTAGCACTAATGCATTAATGTTGAACGGTAAAACAGTAATAGCTGAACAACAGAATATGACACAAAATATAGGACTGGACATTACAGAAGAATTAAGGAAACTAATGATGAATTTTAAGAATGAGATGAAAGAAATGAGAACGGAAGTGAAGCAAATTAGATCAGAAATAAAAACAGATCTTAAAAGAGAGTTGGAGACCTGTAGCACAGAGCTGGATAATATTAATAAGGAATTAAAACTGGTGAACAAAAAGGTGGAACAGGTGGAAGAAAGGACGAGTAAAATGGAGGTTCAAACAACGAGAATAGAACAAAGAACAGATTAATTGGAAAGAACGACATTATTAATGGACATGAAGAATAGAAATAAATCAATCAAGATCAGGGGGCTAGGAGAAGTGCTGCAAGAAAATTTGTATCAGAGACTAACTAGACCTTTTGGGAAAAATTTATAAATGGTCACCTGAACAGTTGGATTTGGAACTTGATAGGATTTTTCGTATTAATTCAATAGTAGCGAAAAAGAAAAATATACCACGGGACATCGTGGTATATTTTCTTAAAAGAAAGGGTCAAGGATGTAGTTATTCAAAGTAGTTTTTCAAAAAATTGGTTGTAGAAGGAAATGAAGTCAAAGTTTATAAAGACGTGCATCCGGTCCTGTTGAAAAGGAGGGGGGAATCAATTTTTTGACACAACAATTAAAGATCACAAGGTAAAAAGATATACTTGGGAAAGGGGAGGAGATTTTTTTGTCTGGAAACAGAGGAGGTTTGTATTAAATACTACGAGGAAAGTGAGAGATTTTTGGAAGAAATAAAAAGGGGAAATTGAAAAAGTGGAAGAGATAGGTCATGGAGAGACATCAGTGACATTGAAACAGAGTGGGAAAAAAAGAAATAAGGAAAGAATTAAGAAGAGAACTGGAGAGAAAAAGGGAAAAGAAAAAATTAAAAAAAGAGTGCAAGAAGAAGAAGGTGAAGTAGCAGATGAAGAGGAGGGAAAAAGAAGGGGAGGGAAGAAAAAGGTTTCAATACAAGACTTGGAATTAGAGGGACCAAAAGGAGATAACGGAAGAAATTGAATAGGATACACTACAAACAAATATAAAGAAATGAAGATAAGAATACTATCTTGGAATTTTCGGGGTATGAACTCTCCTTAAAAAAGGAGGTGTATTTTTATTATTTAGAAAAACTTAATTTAGATATTATAGCAATCCAAAAACCCCACATGAAAAAAAAAATTTTAAAATTATATTAAGAACCCAAAATTAGGTCAAAATTTTTTGTCATCTAAAAAGAGGGAAAAAAAGGGGGTTTTAAATTTTTCATAAAAAATAAATATGAAGCAAAAAAACTATATAGCGATGATTTAGGACATTGTGTGGTGGTGGAGGTAACAATTATGGATCAGAAATTGGTAGTAGTGGCAGTATATGGCCCATTAGAAAATAAATCTAAATTTTTTTCAATTTTTTAGAAAAATTATTAGAATTAAAAAATCAGAATATTATTTTGATGGGGGATGGAATGGGGTCATAAACCCAGCAATAGATAGATCAGGAAAAGGAGGTAAAATGGGTAAAGCTAATGGGGGAAAATTCCCCAACAGTTTCTTTGATTTGTTAGAAAATTTATCTTTAGTAGAAGTATGGAGAAAAAAAAAAGGGGAAGAAAAGGATAACGTGTTTTTGGACCGGGGGCTGGGCCTGGTCCAGAATTGATATGTTTTTTGTATCAGTAGAAATGATAAAAAATATTACAAGAATAAAATCCCCAGAACTATATCTGATACTCCCCCAATTTAAATTTTTCAGTCCAAATGGAGAAAATAAGTTTTACTGGAGGTTAAATGATATTTTTATTACATAATGAGGTTATAATTGGGAAAGCAAAAGAGGAAAAAAAATTTTTTATAGAGAATAATGTGGAAAAAGGGCCCAATGGGTGCGCGGTATGGGAAACAAGTAAAGTAGTAATGAGGGGGTTTTTTTTTTATAAGGCACCCAAGCTTGGATTAGTAAATGTAGAAAACAGAAAGAAAAGCAAATACAAAAAAGACTTCAAGAAAAAGAAGGAAAATTTAAAAAAAGAAACCTCAGGATAATAAGATTCAGAAGGAAATAAAAGTATTACAAAATCAATTAGCGGCGGGGGGAGAAGAAATTGATAAAAAGTTGAAATTTGTAAAAAAAAAGAAATTTTAACAAGCAAACAAACCAGGAAGGGGGTTTAAACATTAAAGTAAAAAGAGAGGGAAAAGCGTAATATTAGTAGAATTAAAGAAGGACAGAATATATATTGTCAACAAATGAAAATAAAAAAAGTTTTTGTAGATTACTTTGAGGAATTGTTAAAATGGATTTGGGTAAATCAGAACAAGGAAAGAAAATTTTTAAATACTCCAAAAAAATGAAATTAAAAAAATAAAGAAATTTAAAGAAATGAATTAGATAAACCAATCATGAGTCAGGAAATAAGAGGGGGTTTTAAAAGTGTAAAGGTGGGGAAAAGTTCCCGGACCAGATGGATTCTCAGATTAAAATTATAAGATATTTCAAGATTTGCTGATACCTCTATTATTTTGGGGTTTTAAATTCTATTAAACAGCAAGTTTTTCCCAAAATTTTATTAAAGATGGAATATTGCATTAATTCCAAAGGGGGGGAAGGGAAAAAAGAAGATAAGAGAAATTTAGGCTGATCTCCCTTTTAACATTGATTATAAAATTTTTGCTCTGTTTTTGGCAGGTAGATTGAAGAAGATACTGACTAATTGGATTCAAGATGAACAAAATGGTTTCTTGCCGGGAAAGGGGATTTAAGAAATAAATGGGGTAGTTTTGGAAAATATTGAATATTATCAAAAATTTAATCAAAAAAAGTAGCTTTTAAATTTTTTTTGGGCGCAGAAAAAAACGTTTCATAACGTAAATTGGGAATTTATGTTAGAATTGGTAAGAGAAAATTGGCATGGGTGAAAAATTTAAAGATTGGATTAAAGCGATTTATGGAACAAAAAACATGTTTAATAGTAAATGGGGAAAGATCAAAACAATTTAGGATAAAGGGAAAGGGGGCAAAACAGGGGGCCCCGTCTCTCCATTACTTTTTATAATGTATTTGGAAATTTAAAATTAAAAAAATAAGAAATAATAAGGAAATTAAGGGAATAAAAATAAGGGAATATGAGTTTAAGATCCAAGCCTATGTGGATGATATAGTGATAATTTTAGAAGATCCACTTACAAGTATTACAAAATTGATGGAAATTTTAGAACAATTTGGGGAGGTAGCAGGACTTAAAAAAAAAAGAAAAATCATTGATAATTACCAAGAATATGACGCATTTGCAGGAAAAAGAATTAATAGAAAAATCAGAGTTTAAAATATCAAAAAAAATTAGATATTTAGGTGTACTATTAACAAAAAATAAAATTTGGATTTATTTGACAATAATTACAAAAAAAATATGGGAAAGAAATTAGAAGTGATTTAGAGAAATGGAAAAAATTAAATTTATCATTGTTAGGGAGAATCTCAGTGATTAAAAAAATATTTTACCAAAAATGATGTTTCTGTTTCAGAATATACCTATTATAATGAATGAAAAACTGTTTAGGGGCTGGGGAAAAAGATTTAAGTAAATTTATCTGGAATGGTAGAAAGGAAAAATTAAAATGAAATATTTAAAAGAAGTGAGGGAGAAAGGGGGAAATTTAAAAGCCCGATCTAAAATATATTATGAAGCATCTGTATTAATTTGGTTAAAAGAATGGATAACATTAAGTAATTCGAAACTGTTGAATTTAGAAGGTTTTAACCTTTATTTCGGTTGGCATGCATATCTTTGGTATGAAAAGCAGAAAAATAATAAGATATTCATGGATCATCTGATTAGGAAAACAATATTGAGGATATGGATAAAAAATAAGAAATAAATTATATATAAAATTACCATATTGGGTTTCTCCGCATGAGGCGTTCTACCGTTTGGAAAAAATTAAAACTAAAAAATGGATAACTTATAAAGACATACTTAAAAAAAAAGTAGGGATGGATATTGTGTTGAAGAGTAAGGAAGAATTAATTAGAGAAGGTTTTGAGACACATTGGTTACTTCAAGTACAATTGGGGAGAAAAATTTAAGATAGACATAAAAGAGAAAGGGAAACTTATTGGAGGATAATGAATTAGATGTAATAATGAAGGCAGGAGTAAAAAGACCCCTCAGTCAAGTTTATTAAAATTTCTTTTGAATTTAGAATTAAGAAAGATGTAATTAAAATAATATGATAAAATGGGCACAAGATATTGGTCGTCCAATAACTACAAGAATGGGAGAATGTATGGAAAAAAAATCAAGAATTTACAAAATGTTATAATTTGAAGGAAAATTTTTTAAGCAATATTATAGATGGTATCTCACACCATTGCAAATTTCGAAAAAATATAAGGGTAAAACTAATAAGTGTTGGAAATGTCAAGAGATAGGTAATTATTTTCATATGTGGTGGAGATGTAAGAAAGCTAAGGAATAGTGGGTCCAGATACATCAAACATAGAAGAAATTTTAAAGGTTAAATTTATAATGAAGCCAGAGATATATTTATTAAATATAGTGGATGGGGTAGATTTGAAGATAGGGAAAAAAAATTCAAGAATATTATATTATATGATTTATGCGGCAAGAATGGCCTACGCAAAATATTGGAAAAATACTCAAATCCAATATTAGAAGATTGGATAGAAAGTTATATGAATTAGCAATAATGGAAAAAATTCCTTTTAAAAATTTCAAAATAAAAGTAATGTTACATTCAACCAAGAATGGGAAATATTGGATGCTATGTGGATAGGGAAATGGGGAGAAATGCCTTGATGGGATTATATGATTAAATGGGTGAGGGGAGAGGAGAAATTAAAAGAGAGAAAGAAGGGATATAGGTTTAACAGATATAATAATATTTTATTACACGTAAATATAAGTTAGTTATATTTAAAGGGAAATAGCTAAAAGATAAGGAAGCAGAAGAGGGAAAAAGGGAAAAAATGATAAAAGATATACGTTAAGTTAGAGAACAATGAAACAAATCTGAGTAAGGTAACTGCAGTAAGAAGTTTTAAAAAAGTTGAAAACAGAAAGCAGGATAAGAAAAAAAAGAGAATGCATCAGTAGCACCCAATGATTTATGAAAAAAAAGTCAAGTTAGTTAATTTAAGTTGTTTAAATTTTTGGTAGGATTTATGTTTAGAAGAAAGCAGAGTAGGAATAGACATTGTTTGTATCTGAATTTATTGTCTAAATCAGGGACAAAGATTGGTAGATATTGGTGTGAGTATTTGTCTATATGTGTATTTGTGTATATGTATGTAAATTAGTTAAATGTTTAAGTTTGTTGGTTTGTATATTAAAATAAATTTATTTTAAATAATAAAAAATTATAAAAAAATGTTGAACAGTAAAACAAAATCAATTTGGTAATACTAACATGGCAAGAAATGTAACTAAAATTTAATAAAAAATTTAACTCATTAATTTTTGATTTAATTAATTAACTTGTTGATTCAAGTCGATGTGATAATCAGTTCATTTTTAAAGCTTTGTTTCCAAGCTCTGATTGGTAGCCACTGGAAGTCACAGGAGATGTTTTGCCTTTCTGCAACTGGCCTTGCTAACATTTCATGAGGCCCAATGCTCAAAAGGCTCTAGATCCCTTCTGATCTTGGAAGTTAAGCAGGATGAACACTAGTTAGTAGTTGGATGGGAGACTGCCAATGAATATCAAGTACAGTAGACTATATTCCAGAGGAAGGAACTGGCAAAACCACCTATGAGTGTTCCTTGCCCACCCAAGAAAATGCTATGAAATTCATGAGGTTATCATAAATCAATATATGACTTGAAGACACATATACAAATAACATCTTATGAAAAGTGTATCTATTTGTAAATTATGTGTTGTTGTCAGAGGAGTTACTACTCTTCTTCAGATGTGCTTAGCTAGGCAGGAGGTGGGTTACCAAGGCATGCAAAGCATAAAAAACATGGTGCTCCTGGTTGGAATCACTTTAGCGGATTATGCTACTGTAACCACTTTTCTGATTACAGAAATTGATTTTGTTTTACCATTCAACATTAAAGGCCTTTTCTGCCAGCTGTATAAAAGCACTGGGATAGTGCCAGGCCACAGCTCCATCCTCTCGTTGACAGATTGACCATGAAGGCAGAGCTGCATCCTGGAACTGGTTGACTGTGGTTTTGCAATCAGAGGGAAAAAGAGTACCTTTTGCCTTCCCAGCCCTGAAGTGTAAGTATGTTGGAGAGCCATGAGGGCAATGTTTTCTCCTGACAAGGCTCATTGGTACCTCCATTCTCTGAATTTCTATGGCTCACCTGTACATATGTGCAGCCATTCCCCAATACCTCCACCTTGTATTGAGCTGGGACCTCTGGGAGAGCGGCCTGTTGCAGCACCAGCTGGTTTTTCTTATCCACGTGGAATTCATTCTGGAAACCCTCACCAGATTTCACCACCACCTTGAGGTCTTCTATTTCACGGTAAGTCAAGGCTGCATACCTGGCTAAAGCCTGCATTGCAATGACAGTGTCCTGAGGAAAGGGAAATAGTAAGGTTGGGACGGGTTTATGTGCATAACTCTCTTTGAAGCCATGACAAAGGAATCCAGTGTGGAGAAATCTTGGCAATTAAATTTCTGTTGTGCTACTCTGGTTATGGAATATACCCCCTTAGAGGCCCTGCTGGTGGAACAATGCCTTCATTTTGGTACCAGTGAAAAAGATATATTTTTATTAATGCCTCTCTGAGATCTAGTGATATTTCCAATTTGCACAAGTATGTGTTTTTAACTTGTTTTAATGTATTCATTTTTAATATGTTTTAAAACTGTTTATTATACTGCTTCATATTAAGTTGTTTTACATTGTTTAAATTGATCTAGATATGGAGCAGGAGAGAATTTTTAAATAAATAAAAATATAGACCAGCTACTTGATTTACACAACCTGCAAGCTAGCACTCCCCATGCAGTCACCATGTTACTTTAGAATCTCAGAGGCAAATGAAAGGGACTACATGTTTGAATGCTCAGATCAAGCTAAAATGCCCCTGGACAAGCAAAACTAGTTCTCTGTAGTAAAAGCAAGATGATTTTAGTATGATGGAATCATCAGATAGGTGACACCTCACCCTGTGGGGAATACCTAACATGAAGTACTGCTGTGCTGGACTGTACTACATCACTATACTTCTCCAATGAGTTCTGAATTCTGCTTTTATTTATAACTTTTCTTTTGCACTTTTCTTATGCCATTATTTTGCCTCTGATTTTGTGACTAAGTCTAACATCACAGTATGTCTATCATAAAGACAATCATCTTATTTTCTACATTCATTCATTTCATATATAGATCATACTAACATTATTAATAGAGGATGTATGGTATTTATACCACAACGAAAATGTAATATAAATGCTAATGAATTTCCAGTTCCATTGCCATTTGTCAGCAAATCTCTTATCTTTTAGGAGTTCCTTAGAATGCATTGGCTTAGTCGCCTAAGCTTCCAAATTTATGGACAACAGGCAGGCAGAACATCAACATTCCTATCAATTAATCTTAAGCACTGGAATTCCAGATTACTTAACATGGGGAAACAAACATGTGGCTCTGTATACTTTTAGGCCATTTATTTACATTAACAAATTGGTAACTAACATACATATATACATATACATATATACACACTGTCATACTGAGTTTACTTCCAGCCCCCCAAGACTGACTGCTCCCTTGAAAAGGAGCAGGAAATTCCCCAGCGTTCATTAATTCTCATGCTGCCACCATCCACTGAATTCTGAATTGACAGAACAGTACAGTGGGACCCTGCTCAGTGGATTAACAATCTCTATGCTTAAGGACCTTTCCCTTCCCTCACCTCCCCCTTCTGAGTGAGAGAAGTCCTATCTAAGCATGTGCCGAAGAATGGCGTGGGAATGGAGAGGAAACAGAGGTTCTACAGAAAAGCATTTATTTTAAGGCATGCAAGTAAACAAGACAATAATACACATAAGAGGCTCCCCCGTCTCAGGTACGCTTAAGTTACAAGTAGTTATAAAAGCAGATACATTCTTAAGATCAGCCAACCTCCAAAATAATAAAAAGCCCTAATGCGACTAACTACCTAATATTCTAGCTACTCAAATTCGGGTTCACAGGCTTAGATGGTCTAAGAGAAGAGTGAGGCCAGGAGGCGAGGCCCAGGGCCTGCAGCCTACAACTGGCACAGATTTCATCTCCAGGAGGTTTCTTGGTTCTCTCTCTGACACATGGTCTCTCAAGATTTTTATAACTTCTCCATCGAAGCATCTTGAAGATGCTCACCTTTTCCCCCTTGATTGGGCAATTCTCTCCCCATGACCTGTGAGGCTGACCCACAATAAAAAGTGTAACCTAACCCCAATACCCCATTAACCCTTGGTTTACCTGAAGAGGGAAGTATCCTCTCTCAGCCAAGTCTAGATAATGGGAAGCCCCATTATCACACACACATACACACACATCCCTTGGGATTGTGTTATAGACTGAACAGGATCAAGTACTATTGTACCAATTAACTACACCTTTTTGGTATTTTTTAAATTTCTCCCTCTCAGTTAGACTCCCTGATATTTACCTTACTTTATCTTATATTTTATACTTAGCTGTCTGAATGCCCAAAACTGGGCATAATATCCTTAATAATTCTATGAAAGCACTGGTCACAGAGTACAGTGGTTTTCATTCATTCTTTCGATAGTTTCCATCCTTTCTTCCAAATGTTTCTAATATACAGGCTTCAGAGCCTCACATTTTGCAAAATATATCCTAAACATTTTGGGAAGGCTATAACAGCAGACTTTTGCTATCAAATGTTAGTACTTGCCATTTTGGGTGTACGTACTCCTTGCCATGTGAATATTACATATCATACACAATTCTGAATGAAGGTAGATTATACTATTACTATAACATAAGGTTTGCGTGAATAAATAGGTGTGATACAAGAAACCATATGGTTGATGTTGGATATGGGTTAATAGCTGAAGGTTAGTTGTAAATGGGTATTTAGCCAGGCTAGGAGTGGCTAGGAGCTTGCTAGGAGTGGCTTTGTATACTTAGAAGTGATAGCAATCAACAAGTGATTTACTATGCATGAGCTTTCAAGTACCTAAGTTAGAACTGCTGTTTACAATGGGTATCAAAAGAAACAGTCTGGGAATCTTAGCACAGGGAAAAGGGATCAAAGAGAATAGGCTGGGACAAGATGGGCTATAAGACATCTGGCCAGTGCTGAGATGCCCAGAGAAAGGACATAAAGGTAACACTGGATATGAAGAAATGTTTTAGATGGGAAAGCATGGGAAGCAAATTCCTTGGGGAAAAACTGGAAGTTGGGGAGAGGAGTATATCTGGAGAACCCACCAATAGGCACCATGAGTGTGTAAAAGTGTGTCACACTTTATGTGTCACACAGTGTGTGTTGTAAATCGTTACCTCCAGCAACAGTTGTAAGCTACCTGTACCTCATCAAACACAATAGGAAAAAACCTATGTGTTTTCTTGAGAGTAAGAGAGTACTCTCAACATGACAATACTGTTATATTTATGTGAAACAAATTGCACTATTGCTATTTCTGATAGCCAAGGCATTCAAGGTCTTGGATTTAGTGTAGCAAGCTCCCATGGCCAGAAAGTATATTTCTTGATCCCCAGTGCAACATTAGCAGTATACGTCCTACAAGAATAGCTTGTTCTCTACCACTAACCCTAACTTCTTCTCTCAGAGGATGAATCTACCCTGTTACCTGTGTGGAAGAAAAACCTCCATATGCATTCTGTCGTTGGGTGAGGGCACGCACGATCTGGGAAGTTTTATTTGTAGACACATCTGGCATAGAGAGATGAGCTAAGAGAAAGTAGGCCATGGTCTCTGTCTCTGAGAAGGATATTGTTCCATCTACAAAGGAGAAAGAAGGAGTGGAGTGGAAATTCTTTCTGTATGGAATAAGAAGCCAGTAGGTGACTTTATTACAAATGTAATAATAATCCAGAACAAGAATTGTAAATGCTTTATCCTAGTCAGAAGAGAAGTCAGCATACCAGACATCTCAATCTTCCATTTTTGGATGTCTCTAAAAGTTACTAAATGAGCCAAGAGAAAACCATATACAGTGATTTTTCTCTCAGATGTCAACTTGCACACTTGCCTAGTTTATGGTACATTGGTTAATGTTACTGGGTAGAGCATAGTACCTAGCAGGAGTAGTCAAATCTGCTAGCTAATGGGATTTTCAGCTCTGGATTTATGTTTGGGTTTGTGGCTTTGTTCTTGTTATTTTTGCAATCAACTTTTGGTTGGTACACTTACCTCTGAAAATTTAAAGGTATTTCATAAACAAAACAAAATAGCACCATCATAAGAGCAGACAATGTTATAAAATACCAGTTTTTACTCTCTCAGTCTAAGTGAACAGTCTCTCATAATGAGATCAACTGGGTAAGTATCAACTGTATCCCAGTGTTTGTAGTCATTTAAACAGCATTTCCTTTGCCAACAGCACAAACATAGCAAAGTGTTTTAGAAGTAGGAGTAGATGAAGATATATCAAGACTCAACTGAGAAAATAAAACAGGAAACCTTGGTTTTATTTCAAAAATGGTCATAAAAAGAAAAAAAAATTGCTAAAATGGATAAAATTGATCAAACTGCTCTGTTATATGGCATCAAAGGTTAGAACAAAAAATTGCTTTTAATTACACAACCACAATGTTTATAGGTCCATTCTAAAAATATATCAATCTTATTTACAGAGTGAGAAAGTGAGCCCTCTAATATAAGCTGTATTTCACAAATCAACATATGGCTTTTACCACCACGATCTGGCCTGGCTTTGGTGAACCAAAGATATCATTTTTGATATCATAATTCGGCCTTCTGCCACCAGCCAAGTGTTTGTGAGGCCCTGCTGAACAAGCGCGAAGCTAGGCATGGATGATACTTGTTGCTCCTATCAAACACCAGATATTGCCAGATCCGCTTCAGGGGGAGACCTCCCAAAACAAATACCTTAATTAACAAAGGGACTCTCTGCCTGAGAGAACACCCTGGCGAGCTAGCTGCATCAACATACCGGCCATACTATTGTCAATTCAGCATATAATTCAATCATGTAAATTCTGACCTTTCGGAAGCTTTGTCTCCAGCCCAAAACCTATTGTTCTCACCAGAGACCAGACTAGCCTGAGGTCATTCTTTTCCCTATAAAAATCCCCCGTTCTGAGAGCTCTTTGGAACTCTCATCGGACCTTGCTGAAAATCACTTGCTGAAAACACTTGAAGCTCCCGTCGGATCTTCTTCCTCGCCTCGCTGCCGCTTGGTCCAGCAGATTCCTCTTGGCCCCTACGCCGGGTTTCCTCCTCTTCAACTGGTGTCTTCAGGACTTCGGACAGGTGGTGTATTGCCCATTCCCCAAATTCTCTTTCTTTCCTTTTCTAGTTAGGAGTGTGCTTGTGTTTTTATTATTTTGTGTTTAATAAATACTGTTAGTATTTTGAAACTGCTTGACTCCTCACTGACGTGAACCAGTATACATAAGATAAAAGATTCCGCTGTGTTACCGTGCCTCTCGCTAGCCAAGAGAGAGTTCCAGCTAATTTCCCCATCTTGCTTGTTGTTGTTTGGTTATTTGGGCGCCCCTCCCGGGACCCCCAATTTACAGGGTAACATGGCCCTTGATTCTCAGAGACAAAACATATGGGAACATCCTCTTTCAAGTATACTTGAACCAATAGCCATCTTTGCTCAGAATGGGAGAGATATGTATTTTTTTCTCTTTTTAAATAAATGGATCAGAAAAATAATGATCAACTAAATATTTCATATAGCACTGACCCTGTTAATTCTGGACCCATTTTTTTCCATATCTTGTAGAGATGGAAAATGACCTAACTCAACATACGTATTTTAGGAGGAAGCACTTCCTGAGTTATTCACTATTCATTCCATCATCTTCAGTGGAAGTTGCTATTACTTAGAAGGAAACAAAGCTAGTCTAGAAAGCAGGCTCGTGAAACTGAAGGCCCCAGAACAAATTATGTACTGAGTGGGGTGTATTTCCTCCTACCTCTTTTGTCACTCTGTTCATCTAATTCTTTCAAAAGTTGTTGCTGTGTTTCTGCATCCCCGGCCAAGATGAAGACGTAAGCCAACAACGCCTTGGTGTAGGGCCCATCCACAGAACTTAAGTTCCTCTTCAAACAGAGCAAGGCATCATCTATTAAGGTATCCTACAATACAAAAAACAATACTCTGTTATGTTGTAAATAGATTTTATTCCATAAAGAACACCAGCACATTAATATGTCTAAAGTTATTCTGATAGGATGACATAAAAAATTCATCAACAAAATATATTTTCAGGAACGTGGTTCCCTAAACATGATATTTTTCCCCTTTTGCAATATTTATCATAATAGGCTCCACCTTACATGTATGCATATGTTTATTATTATGTGTCTTCAAGTCATTTCCAACTTATGGCAATTCTAAATCAAACCTATCACAGGCTTTTCTGGTATTGTTGTGTGTGTGTGTGTGTGTGTGTGTGTGTGTGTGATATGCCAAACATCTCCAGTGGGTTTCCATGGCTGAGCAGGGAATTGAATTCTGCTCTCCAAGGTCCAACATTCAAACCACTATACCACACTGGCTCTTTTCTGTACCATACATTAAACAAAATAAATCAAAGGCCCTTTTCGCATGCCTTTTTTTTGCGTGAGCGCCCCTTGAGCGTTGCGTGAATGGGAGCGTCGCTCCATACGACGCACTCCCACTCGTGCGACGCTCATGAGGCTAAAGTGGGGCGCACATGCATTTTTTTATTTTCGACTGTAAGCTGAAAATACTGCGTGCTCACACAATGCTCGTGGCGCCCTCGTGCATTTTCCTGCACGTGGTGCTTCAGCGAGCCGGGCCAGTCATGCTTCCTTCCCTCAGCGCAGCCTGCGCTGCGGAAGGAAGGGGCGGGGTGCTAGCACGAAGGTCGTGCTATGAGGAAGCCGATGCGGGAGGCAGAAGGGCTGTCATGAGCGGCGAGCGGCTGCTCACGCGAGTGCTGCTCCCCACTTCCACGATGAGGTAAGGTGCGAAAAGGGCCAAAGTAATGTGCCTACAAAGTTTTGCCTGTTTTAGTGTTACAGATTGTCCTGAAAGTCCATCCTTTAGACTTTAGACTAATTTAGATCTCAGAAGCCTACAACTATGGGAAAAAGCCAAAGGTTACAGACTTACATTTTTTTCCAGATGAAGCTCCAACAAGGATGCAGTGACATAAGCAGTCAGTGAGATATCATCATCCACAGCACCCTGAGGATGAAAAGAAAAGCCAGGCTGGAAAATCATGATCAGAGCACAATTTGAAAGATATTTTTATGGTCATTTTATCAGCATTGGAAGCCAAGACTCCTGTCAGACAAAGGTATAACTCTCACTTTAAAAAATCAACAAATACGATACAAGCTTGTATTGCCTCGCTTCAGAGACATTTTTACAAACAACTGTAAAAAGACTTCCAAATCAGAAATGGGTTACTTAGCAATGTAGGTTACTGCAAGATAGAAAGCAGGAAGGAGATAGAACAGAAACATAGTTCTTCTATTGCAGAACAGAAAACAGGAGAAATCCTTTAAAACAAACATATATTTTGTAAATATATTTTTATTGAATTTCACATAAAATAGACCAACACATAATTTTAAGGCCTTACATACAAAGAAAAATCACCCCAGTAACATAAATAAAAAAGCCTTGCTATACGTATTATACCTAAAAGTGAAAAATAAAAATAGAAAAGGAAAAGAAGTGGCAAAAAAAAGGTGGTGGGGGGTGGGAGAAAGGAATTACATAAAAATTACATAAAGAAAAGTAAACTATTCAGACAGACAAGGAAGACTGTAGCACAGGACGAGAGAGCAGAACAAGAAAGAAGAAACATACCAGTCATAAGACAAAAACACACAAACTCTTGCATCTACTTACTCACTACTTACCCCAGCCCTTGGCTTCCCACATAACCTGACATCGGTAAAATTATCCAATCAATACATATCACTTCATTTTGAAGAAAAGGAATTTTCCTTTATATATAAATACTTATTTCCTAGAGTTCTAAATCATCTAGATATCAAAATCCAACTGAAAATTGTCACCCATTCTATTCTTCGTATAAAGTATATGTGGTTCCCAGAATTTCCAACATGATTGCATAGATTTCCCCTTCAACCATCCTAATCATTTCTCTATTTTCGCTACTTCCATGACTTTAACCATTCATGAATTAATGGAACAGATTTTTGGCACCTATACTCTGCAAATATTATCCTTGCTGCTATTATGAAATAATACAACAATATTTTATTTTCCTTTTCGATCTTGTTGTCATAATCTAACATAGATATAGTTCTGGTATAAACATAATTCTTGATTTTAAAATCTTTTGTATTTCCCCATTCACACATAACCAATATCTTCTACCCTTCCTACATGTCCACCATAAGTGATAGAAAGTCCCTTCTTGTGTATTACATTTCCAACATTTACTATTAACTTTTTAATATATTTTTGCTATCTTTACTGGAGTTAAGTACCATCCATACATCATTTTTAAAAAAATTTCCTTATAGTCATAACAACTAGTGAATTTTAGACCACTTTTCCATACTCTTTCCCATTGTTACAATAGTATAGGTTATCCCATACTGGTTGCCCATTTTATCACAAACTGCTTGTCATACTGGAATGGGGATTCCAGTGTTAAACTGGGGTTCATATCAGCCTCCAAGGTTGACTCTCATCCCTGGCAAAGGCCGGCAATTCCCTCAGCGCCATCAATTCTTGCTGCCACCACTCACTGAATTATGAATCACAGGACAGTACAGTGAGACACTGTCCAGAATTAACAATCTCTAAGCTTAAGGCTCTTTCCAATTCCCCCCTTCTGAGTGAGAGAAGTCCTAGCTAGCGTGTGCCAAAGGCTGACGTGGGAATGGAGAGAAACAGAGGTTTTACAGAAAGTATTTAATCAGGCATGTAAATAAACAAGACAGTAATACACATGAGAGGCTCCCCCTCCCAGGTATGCTTAGTTACAAGAAGTTACAAAAATCAGATATAAAAGCACAGATACATTCTTAAGATCAGCCACTCTCCAAAATAATAAAAAGCCCTAACGCGACTAACTATCTTATTCCTGGTTACTCACAAGTAGGCTCACAGGCTTAGATGGTCTAAGCGGGAAGAGAGAGAGAGCCAGGCCAGGCATGCCTGCCTGCAACTGGCTCAGATCTCATCTCTCTTTGTTCTCCTCCTGTTCTTCTCATCTCTCTGGCCACATGGTCTCCCAGAAGTTTTATAACTTTTCCCAAGAAGCATCTGGAAACATCCCAAAGATGCCCACCTCTTTTCCGTTTGGTTGGTCAGTGCTCACCCTGTGACCTATGATGCTGACCCACACTAAAATGTAATCTAATCCCAAGACCTCATTAACCCTTGGTTTACCAGAAGAGGGAAGTGTCCCCCTTTTAGCTAAGTCTAGATAATGGGAAGCCCCATTATCACACTGCTGAACTACTTCATCATCATTCATGTAATATACTAATAATTTGTCTATTTTGGCTATCAAATGATCTTGTTCCTTACATATTATTTTTCTATGTCCAATTCCTTACTTTCAAAATCATATTTATTTTTATCTTCTTTAAACCTTTCTATCAATTGATAATATGCCAGCCATTGAATTTTAATCCCTCCTTCTACTAATTTCTGAAAATCTTTTATTATCAAATTTCCCTGTTGATTATCCCATAAATCTACGTATTTTACCCATTTTTTTTAGGATAGCCTAATTTCTTTCTATAAAACCCTTCCTGAGGTAATACCTATCCAGGAATTTTAAAGCCAAAATTGTTTTTACACTTGCCCTAAATTCTAAATAATGCCCTTCTTACTATATAGGGTTTAAATTGTAAATTCACTTTCACTTTCTCGTACCATAAGTAGCCATGCCAACCAAATCAAAGTTCATGACCTTCCAATTCCAATAATCTTTTATCATTTAAAACAATCCATTTTTTTTATCCATGATAAACCTGCTGCTTCAAAATATAATTATAAACAAACATATATTTTAATGAATTTATTTCTTTGAAAATTCATCTGATTGAAACCCTATTCTGCCATTCATTATATTATTAAAAGAAAGTGGGAGGAAGGCAAAGAGCTAGTCATGAACAGAGCACACTTTGAAAGATGTTTTTATGGCTATTTTAGCAGTGCTTCAAGCCAAGACTCCTGTGTTTCTGCTCACTGAAGGCCTGAAGAGAGTCTCCACTTCCTTCTACATATCAAGACTGACTACAGAAGGGGACAGAGCTAATTAGTTCCTTTTCTTCACATGTTCGTTTTAAATACTGAATGAACTCCCTTCATTAATGACTTGTTAAGAGCCATAACCATAACCATAATGGAGAGGGGGGATAGCTACCCACTAAACATACACTTGAGTTTATGCTTAATTAATTTTTATGCTAAAGCAATTACCTACACCCTTGAGTTTATGCTTTAGTAATTGTTATTTTTCCCTCACATGTATTGCTCAGTCGAGTAACACTAAGGGATACCTTCCATTTCTATGTAGCCCTTCGCAGAGTAATCCTAACCCCCTTAGCTAACCAGCTAAGTGAGGTTAAGGATGGAGCACGTGGGAAGCAAAGAGGCTTCAATACATGTATAAAAGTGATCAGTAGGAGTGGGGCAATAGGAAGTGAGCTAATGCCTGGAGGTTTTCTCTATATATTTCTTACATCTATATACTTAGGTCTTTTCCTTCCTAACTTCCTGCTGAGATCACTTCAAGAATACAGTATCTCTGCTGAGGAGGGAACAATATGAAGGAAATCCAATCCAATGATAGTTTACCCCTCACACTTGAGTGCGATCTTTAGAGGTATTTGTAATAGATTAGTTCTTTGTTTAATTTTTTATTAATTATTTAACAAGACCAGCCACTGTTAAACACAATACAATTGTTTTTGACTTCTTAGTTAAGAATAAAAATCATAATACTCTATAACACAGTTGTCACCCAATTTTCACTTTCATATGTATATATATATATATTTTAAAAAAACTAGATAACAAACAGCTAAAGTTCATTCTACATGCCTTCTTCTAATGTTAATTTTCTTACGTTCTAGTTACTGATCATCTTTCCATTTATTATTCTTATCTTTCTTCTATACTTAGAAGTAATTTGTTAGGCATTCCCAGTCCTCTCTGAAGTTGTTATGTGTTTATCCTTCCCTTCACTTAAAGTGTGGTTAGCTTATCTCTTTCTAACATGTCATATAATTTTAGTAGCCATTCCTCTTCTGATGTTAATGAGTCTATTTTCCTTTTTTGAACATAGACAATTCTAGCAGATGTTATAACGCAAAGTAGTATTTTCCAATGTTTCCTCTCTTTTTGAACATCTACAATATTTATATTTAGTAGATACATTTCTGCTTTCATTGGAAATTTTATGTTTAGGATATCTGCTATTAACATATGAATTTGTTCCCAAAATTTTCTGGCTTTGTTGCATAACCACCACATGTGGTAGAGAGTAACTTTTTCTCCTTGATATTTTCAGTATTTGTCATTCATTACCTTTTCTGGCTATTCTCTCAGGTGTTAAGTACTACCTGTATAACATTTGATAACAATTCTCTCTCAAATTATAACATTTTATAAATTTTATGTTTGTATTCCATATTTTCGTCCAGTGTTCTAACTGGATTGAATGGCCAATATTTTATGCCCAGTTAATCATACAATTTTTAAAAATCATTTCTGGCTCCAGTTCTCTCTGTAAAAAAAATGTATAAAGTTTAGTAATCATGTGGTTTTCTACTGAATATAAAATTATGTTGAATTCTGTTTTCTTGCATTCCAATCAATCAGAGTCTGTCAATTTTAGATCTTACTGTTAGTTGTTTCTATAATAGCCATAAACAATTGATTCCTTCTGTTGTAGTTTTTCATTAGTTTTTAACTGTAGTTTTCCTCCTGTCTACCCAAAGAGGTTTTCCAGTATACAGTTTGTCTTTATATCTTTCAGGCTCTGTGGTTGTATATCATGAAGAATTTTATCTCCTTATCTTCTATTATCAATTTTTCTGAAGAGTTTCACTGTAACATCATGTGGTTTACTCTTTCACATGTAAAGTATATTACTATGCCCCTTGGTAAATTTTTTGTTTAGCTATCAATTTGTTTAGCTAACACAGCCTTAATAGCCAGACTCATCTACCTCCAGATCAAGTTGTTCCAGTGTCCAATCTATGTATTTTGCCAGAGCTGGGACCACACATTCATATAAGTTCTCTTGTTGTTTCTCTTCAACTCCTCTTAATTTAAGGCACCTCCCTCCATATCATTTCCAATGTGATATTATTGTGTTTGGATTGGGCTTGTGAGGAAGACAAATTTGCTCTAGTTTTCCTGATCCTTGACTCTTCAGTTCTAAATTTTCTATTTTTTCTTTTATCACCATCATATCTTCTGATACTTTTGCCATCCTTTGGCCAGTCTTCTCTAGTTTCTTTTAAATATCTGTTTTTATTTCTTCTCTAATAGTTTTCAAGTCTTCTTTGATCTCTAATTTAATTTTTTTTATTTCTTCTAATATTTGCATGCAAGGATCAAGAGGTTTATCTTCTGTTTCTGCTTAGACCCTTTCTGAATACATAATTTTGTCTGAATTTGTTTTCTGGTACTAGATGCCATGGTGGAACTATTTACTATTTTTAGGGTCACTGTTTGATAAATTAATTTCAAGTTATTTTGTCAATACTATTCTCAGTAATTAAGAGTGAAAAAGAAATAAATTGATGCTTTTAGTTGATCTCCTTCCCTGTCCTTGGATGGATTTCCTAAGAAAAGAAATCTAAGTCTCCTTTTGTCTTTTACTGGGACACTCTGTGTCCAATTCTTGTTTCTGCCATAAGCTCACTTGTACTGGCCTGTTGCAGTGTGCTTAGTATAAATACTCAAAATTGATAGAGTGCAGGAGTGCCACTCTGCTAGCCGAGAGGAGTTCCCTGTCAGGAAGATACATTCATCACAGAGGCACAAATAGCATCATGCTTACCTTGAGGGCATTATTGAAGAGCTTTCCCACACTTTGAAAACAGCCACTAGGAAGTTGATGCTGCCCCAGCCAGTGAACAGCATCATGGATATGCTTTTCTTCAACATAGATATAGGACTTTGCCTGACCAAAGGCCCTCACCACAAAAGCTGTCAGCCTGTAAATTAGCAAATAAAAGAAAAATGAAGTGTTCCAGTCTCAGATTCAGTAACTATGGCACATAGTTGCAGCTTTGCCTGACAGGTACTAGCTCAGCTTACTCACCAGGTATTCCCTTCAGCATCGTGCTTCCCAAAGGCACTGTAGGAACCATCATCATGTTTGTAGAGCAGCTGACGCTGGTACCCTTCAGGAAAATGATGGGAAATGTAAGTTCTGACTTTGGTATGTGAAGCATTATAAGGTTAACTGTTTAAGCTATTGCATTTAAATCTTGAGGTCACACAGCTTCAAGTTGGGGTGTGTATCTATGTTAATTTTGTGGCAGGGCAGAAAGAATCTAGGAAACATTGCCATCACTCATGATTGGCTTCATTTGATCATAGTGATCAAAATAATGGACTATCTGGAAGGAGAAAAATTAAAGAGACCAGCAGGAAGGCAGAAATGGGTGCTTGGAATCTTATGGCTTTATCACAAGAGGCAGGTAAATGGCATTTATAGCAGGATAAATAATGTCTTTGACAGGGACTTATCACATTACCTCATTCCCCTTTGGTTCTGCCAGTGGGAGTTCATTTGGAAAGCGTTTCATTTACAAAGAAAGTCATTAATGGATTAATTTGTTAATACTTTGTAAAAGAACCACTTTCCAAAAGATCTTCCACAAGGAGAACAACAGAAGACAAATGAAGTAATGTGATAAGCCCAAGCCCAAAACTTTATCTGTAGTAAGTGCAATTTGTCTGGCCCATGTGATAAAGACCTTGGTCACAGATGGTGGACCCTAGAATAGGTGTAGCAACTTTAACCACTGACACTTTGTAATAGGCTTCTGAAGTCGCACGTCTGCCTATTTTTTCCCCATTCTCCTCATGTCAGTGGTAGATGCCTTACCAGTTGCATGAAAAGACTAGGAGAGACTGCTTGACATAAAAAGACTAGGAGAGACAGCTTAGCAAGTGTATGTGAACATTTGGAAGCCCAACCATAGAGAGGAACAGCTAGATTGGTATAGGATCAGAAAGATTCTCTAGTTTCTTGTTCTGTGGTGGACTTTTGCACTTTCCTGCATGCCAGCCTGCACCTGAGTTCTATGAGTATGAAAGAAAGAGTGAGACACTGGGAAGTAGTAATGATCTTAAGTTGATATCATTACCCTCTCACAATCTCTTTCTTTCCTTTAGGTTCTTTAGAGAGGAAGAAAGGATGTGAGAGTGATTATGATTTTAAATAAGAAAGGGACTTTGCACATACAAGCTGCAGGAGGGGAGATTCCACCTGAACCTCAGGAAGAATTTCCTGACGGTCAGGGCTGTCCGGCAGTGGAATATGCTGGCATGGAGTGTGGTGGAGTCTCCTTCTTTGGAGGTTTTTAAGTGGAGGCTGGATGGCCACTTGTCGGGAGGGCTTTGAGGGTTTTTCCTGCATGGCAGGGGGTTGGAATGGATGGTCCTTGTGGTCTCTTCCAACTCTACATTTCTATGATTCTATGATTCTATACAGTCTCTGATAGATTAGTGCTGAAGGAATTAAGACTCCTGCATTATGTGGTTCCCAGTTCGCTGGAATTATTTCTCTCAGATAAGATCGTTCTGCTCCCCAAAACGGCAGCAAAGCAGCAGTCAATTGGAGAATCAGTGATAGCAATGGTATGAAGAGGAGGAAACAAAGGTGTTACCCTGTTTACTGGAGGTCCCGGGAGGGACACCTAAACAACCAAACAATAACACACAATTCTGGGCAAAATTAGCTGGAGCACTCACTTAAGCTAGCGAAAGGTAGGGTAACTTAGCAGGATCTTGCAACCCAGCGTCTATGGGATCAGGTCAAGTCAAGCAGCCAGATGAGTTTAAAGTAATAAAAATGAGGTTTTATTGGATGCAAACAAATATTAAAGACACCACAGTCACACAGCTAACTAAGAGATTAGAGGTTGAATTAAGGCTAGAGACTTTCAGGGAAAATGGGTGATATGACACCTGTCTCATCGTCCTGGACCTTGGGAGAGAAGTCGGGGGTGCAGAGAAGAAGCTCAGCTCGATTAGCTGAGGGGAGCTCGCCAAGCACAGCAGCAGCAAGGGTTGATGGCAGTTCGGAGCATTCCAAGGTAGCTGCGGTCTCAGCTACTGGAGCTGAGGGGAAGGCTCGCCAAGCAAAGCAGTAGCAAGGCTTGATGGAAATTCAGAGCGTTCCGAGGTTGCTGCGGTCTCAGCTACTGGAGCTGAGGGGAAGGCTCGTCAAGCAAAGCAGCAGCAAGGCTTGATGGAAGTTCGAAGCAATCCCAGGAAGGTCTCAGAATCAGGGGTTTTTATAGGGTGAATTGGGACTGCAAGCTGTGCCTTACTCAGGGAAAACAATGAGTTTTGGGTGCGAGACAATGTCTCAGAAAGGTCACAATTTAGCATGATTGAGTTACATCCGAATTGACAAAGAGATAGAATGTATGCAAATGCTCAGTGCTTGGCCTTTAAGCTTCTAGCTTGCCAAGTTACCTGCTCAGGTCAGGGAGTCCTTTGTAAACAGTGTACATACATAATGAGGGTGTTTGCAGAGAGGTCTCCTAAAGCGGTGATCTGGCTATTTCTGGTCTGCCTGTATGGTCTTGGGATATTGCAGTGTTTGATGGCAGAGCCTAGTTCTGGGCTTGTCCAGGGGCCTCACGAACATGTGGAGATGGGTGGTGGAAGAGAGCCAAATTATTGATATCAAAATGATATCTTTATGCTATCTCCAAGGAGGCCTAACCTGCAGTAACAAAGTGGGGGGGGGGGTGCTAGGAAATATTTCAGCCTCCTCAAAAATGCTTTCTTTGCCTTCCAAAATTTTTCAGGCACTACCAGGACTTTTGCAGTGACAAAAAAAGCAAAGAAGAAAGACACAGGTAGGATGCAGTGGGATGACCAAGAGGGCAGACATAAATTAAAATTTCCCTGCTATAGAGATGGCTATTTTTGTTTAGATAACCTCCAAGTTATTTAGATGTTTGGGAGTTTTTAGGTGGTTATTCAGGCAGTTTTGTTATCACCGTGAATTGGCCTGGCTTCGGTATACTCGATATCATTTTGATATCACAATTTGGCCGCATTTTCCCACTCTCAGCCAAGTGTTTCTGAGACCCTCCGAACAAGCACAGAGCTAGGCATGGCTATTAATCGCCATGCATTCCGATCTCCACCTAGGCAAGCCAGACTCAGCCAGATCTTGCTTTAGGAGACCTCCCTAGACAAACACTTCATTAAGGATGCACACTAATACAAAGAGCCCCCTGCCTTGAGCTAGAAGCTTACCCACCTAAGCGAGCTGCATCTGCATACTGGCCAGTCCATTGTCAATTCGGACTTAACGCAATCATGTTAAATTCTGACCTTTCGGAGACATTGTCTCGCACCCAAACCTCATTGTTCTCTCCCAAGTCCAGATTAGCCTACGGTCATACTTTCCCTATAAAAACCCCCAGTTCCGAGAGCTTCCTCGGATCGCTCCCGAGTTCCAGACCGCCCTGCTGCTGCTTTGCTGGCAAGCTCCCCTCAGCGAACCACACTGAGCTTCTTCTCTCCATCTGCAACTTCTCCAGGACTACGAGAAAGGCGTCGTATCACCCATTCCCCCAGAACTCTTATTTCTTCTTTCTTAGTTAGCTGTGTTGTTGTGTTGTCTTAAGTGTTTGTCTGTTCTTAATAAAACATCATTTTTGCCATTTTAAAATGACTGCTTGACTGACCTGACATTGGGTTACAAGATCCCCGCTAAGTTACCCTGCCTCTTGTTAGCTTAAAGCAGTGGTTCTCAACCTGTGGGTCCCCAGATGTTTCTAGACTTCAGCTGCCAGAAGCCCTGAGCATTGACCATAGTGGCTAGGGCTTCTGGGAGCTGAAGTCCACAAACATCTGGGGACCCACAGGTTGAGAAACACTGGCTTAAAGTGAGTGCTTCAATTAATTTCCACATCTTGAATTGTTGTGTTTTGGTTATTAGGGTGCCTCTCCTGGGACCCCCAGTTAACAAGATAACAGAGTGGTGGAGCAATGTGGGCAACCCCAGTACCCCTAATTTGAGAAGGAATCCGGAACCTCCTCAGATTGGGTGGTACTGACCTAGGGAATGGTCAGTTGAGCTGTTTTAGAACGCTGATAGGCAAGCAAGTGTGTGTGTGACTTCTGTGTGTGTGTGAAGTAACTCTGTCGGGTGGAAATCTGTTCCCCTTTCTTTGCCCTGTCCTGAGAACCACCTCCCCATCTTGGGTTTATCGTGGAATGGGATCCTAAGTGCTGAGGTTTAGCACGTTAGGAACAGTCCACATACATTCAACACTCTAGCAGCAAGGCACACGAAAGCACTTTAAGGAAGGAGGAAACTTCCCCCCTCCTTCCATAGCCCTTTTGAGTTTTTGTTTGTTAAGGTTGGAGAAGGCACGGGTGCGTCCCAGCTTCTCAGTTCTTGGGAGTGTCCCGTTTTTCGCTAGCATGATTTTTGCTAGGGTGGATCTCCAACCTGAGTTAGGGTTTAGAGGTTTAGCCCGAGGTGTAGGAGGTACCCCTCACCCAGAAAACTGTTAGGGATGGTTCAGCTCTTGGTTCCTTGCCCCTTCTTCCTCGCTGTTTGGCCAGGCAGCGTTATAAGTTCCACAGTGTTCATTCCCCCCCTTCAGGCAGGTGGAGTACTCCTGAGGGTTCCCTGGGCCTAGGTGACCTCCCTGTCCCTGAACCGTTGCCTCGTCCTTTTGTCCCAAGTGCTGTCGAGGTGGAAAACCGGGCCTGGGTGTACAAAAGTGACTTTGGTTTGGGCAGGCTGGAGATTGGTTCCCCTCCCTCTTTCCTTGAGTAGTTCCACAGAGTTCGTCTCCTGAATCCCCCAAGGGTCTAGGTGGCCTCCCTGTCACTCCAGTTCCTGGTCCTGTGCTTGTGTAGTGAGGTGTTGTTGTTGTTTAGTGTAGGAAAATGGGTAAGGAGAGCCCTGTTACTGTGGAGGACCTCATGTGTGAGGAAGAGGTCCGAGGGAAACTGGAGAGATGGGGTTTGAGTAAAAGAAAATGCCCCTGGAAGGACTCTGTCTTCCAGACGGCTGATCCCTTTACCTCTCTCTGAGAAGCATACACCCTAGCGCGCAAATCAAGGAACCCATTCAGGCCATCAAAGGATGCGTTGGCAGCTTGGGGACTTTGGCTTATGGCCAGAGACACTGGCAGTGCCCTAGAGACCCAGGAGAAGCTAGTGGAAATAGAGAAAGAGAATGCCTGGCTTCAGGCAGAGATTGAGACCTTGTGGGCAGATAAGGTCACTTTTGCATCTGTCGCGCAGGCCTCCACCCAGAAACTCAGCGATGTCACCTTAATGGCTCTGACATGGGAGGAGCAAGCCCAGGCCTTAGAGGCTGAGCTTGATCATGCCCAGTCTGCAGCCAGATTCATGGTCGGGCAGGTAAAGGAACAACAGGAGGCTGTGAACCATGCAGCCTGCCTTAAGCAAATTGCTGCACTGGAGAGCCAGCTCCAAACATGTAAGGCATTGATTTCGGCCGTGTGCCCGGAGCTGCTCCCGACCTTTGCCCAAGATTTGTCCAGGGAGCCTTTGCCAGAGGATGCTCTGGCCTCCTCTCCCCACAATCCAGATTGGGATGCCCCTAAGGTCCCAGTCCACCCGGTTGAGACCCGGTCCATGACAAAGCCGACCACCCCCCTTGGTGAAGGAAGTTCAGGCAGGGCAGAAACCCAGGAGACGCAGGTCACTGAGACTAGGGTCCCCTGGCATGCCACTGTGGCCAAGGCCATTGCGGACCAACTGGGTCCATTGAATCAGTCCACCGGCATCATGCGGCTGAACTGGTGACGCACTCTCACCCGATAGCCAATGGTCAGGACCTGACCCAGCTGGCCCGACTTTGCATGTCCCCCTTGGAGCTTCTTACCCTTGAATCAGCCATGGCAGCTCAAGGCCTGGTTAGGCTCAAGGCCCATGACTGGATGTGAGAGGTAGTGAGGATCCTTTGGCCCGGACAGAGTGTGAGTGTGCTCTATATCATGGAGCAGCAGGGTCCTTGTGAGAACCCTGAGGCTTACATGGTGCGGAAGCAGCTACTTGCCATTCTGGCCAGAAGGTCTCCCGGGACTGCCCACGGGTACAGCTTTGACCACGTGGAATTCAAGACTCTGTTGTATGGAGGCTTGAATCACGAGACAAAGATGACCCGGGGTTTTGGGTGTATCTGGCCATGACATCTTGGGAGGACTTTGGGAACAACCTCCATCGGGTCGCTGACCTGTTACGAGAGGCTGGCTCCCCCCGACCCCGTCAAGGCCCAGAAGAGAGTTGAAGGGAATTGGGAAGACATATCGGAGGTGACTTACTCCAATTATGGGCCCCACTCCCAACACAGGAAGTCTGTGCCGAATTCCATTCCGCAAGGGAATTGGAACTCGCGCCCCGCTCCCAGACAGGACAGGCAGTGGCAAGGGAGGGACACCTGCAGCCAGCCCGGCAAGGCAGAGAATCCTCCACAGCAGCCCATTGCCCCCAAAGGCCTCTGAGTCTGGCTCTCCCTGGGAGACGTCTGGTGGGTCCACCCCACAGCCCAGACGTACTCCTTGGAGGAGTCAAGATCTGGGGCATGCTCCGCCGGTTCGGACTGGACATGAGCCAGTTCGACAAGCGGCCCACGTCAGAGCTTCTAGAAGCTCGGGGACAAGCAACTTGCGGCGGGTGGTAAACAGCTGGTCCAGGACGTACAAACGGCCCACCTCTGGCTGGGTACTACCCAACTTTGGACTTTCAGGAATAGGGGTGCCCTGGGTCGGATCTCCCCCAGTGAGTTGTGGCTCTGCTGAAGCCCAACAAATGGGGTAGATCTATGGTGATGGCAGGCACTGGGAACTATAGAGACAAGACTCCTGCCACCCCTCCTGTAGACTTCGGAGCAGCGTAAGAAGTGCCGCTGCCAAACCTGATGAGACAGGGGAGCCCACCCCTGATGCTGTCCGTTGGCCCGGATATGGCGGTGGGGGGACCCAATCTAAGCCCTTCAAGGGAAACAAGTGCCCAGGGCACACCAGAAATAGATAGATTGCACCTCCTCATGACACAGCCCCAAGTACGAATCCAACCACCTTTCAGACAATGATGCTTTCAGAGCACCAAGAAGGATCGCACCAGGCTGAGATTCAGGAGGAAGCCCCCACAGGATCTGACCAGACAGAACACACTGCCAGCCTGTGTGAGAGCCAGGACTAGAAGGACACCCTGCTGGAGGAAGCCAGCCCAAGCTTCCTGAGCTCTCCATTGTCCCTGCTCTGAGCCCCCAACGGGGAACCCACCCGGTTTCCCTTGGGATTTCCTGGAGGCTGTCGCTCAGAGAATTCTTCCACTCCATGCCATCTTTCAGGGGAATCTCAAGGGAGACTGGGGACTCCATCAGCAAGATGCTCCCATCCAACCAGAGCAAAGGTCAGCAAAGGCACTCGCCCTGGCACTCCCGGTGGTGACACCATACACACCCCTTTGCTGCATTCCATCTGGGGAGACCTTGAATGTGAGCCCCATGGAGGTGGACCTGGCTACTGCCTTCCCCTCCGCACGGCTGCTTTGGTGCCAGCATGTCTTCATGCTTAAGGCACCCAATTCATTGTGACACTAGTGATTTTGAAGGGGGCCAAGACAGTCCTTGGCTCTGTCTCATCACCATCCGGCCACGATTTCAGGAGGCACTTGGATTAGATGCCAGCCTCCACCCTAAATTGAAGGTATGGAGGGGTCAGCCGGTTGATCCTGCATCAGTGGTCACCCCCAAGCAAGAAGATCCCGGTGCCCAAAGACCCCATGTTTTCCCAGACTTCCTTGAGCTGCAAGGAAGTGCCTGCCATTAATTTGTCCGAGCCATTTGCCTCCATATACGAGGCGTTCGACAATGGTTGAACAGCTCCGGTCTGCATGGAGCGGAGGTGGAGTGGTGACCCCTCTGAGCTCCCAGTTATTGTAAATAGTCACGCCCTGTAAATAGTTTTGCTTGGTTGTTTTGATGTTGCCTATCACGTTTTGTTTCCTTTGCTGGTTATTTCTTTCTTTTCCACTTTTTTGGGGGGAAGACCTATGGGATGGCTGTCCCGAGGTCCTCCTGTCCTCTGAGGTAGATCGGGCCAAAAGAGTCAGCCCTGATGCCCTGAGGAAGGGGCACGAGTCATAGAATCATAGAAATGTAGAGTTGGAAGAGACCACACGGCCATCCAGTCCAACCCCCTGCTATGCAGGAACACCCTCAAAGCACTCCTGACAGATGACCATCTAGCCTCTGCCGGGCAACGGCATTCTCTCACTTTGAGAGATTGCCTTGTGCAATGGTGTCCTGGGATGTACGGGCAAGACGACGAGGGTCTAACGACCCTCTCAGAAGAACCAGGTCTGACTCTGGAGTTCCAGTCTATTGCCCAGAATAACCTCTGCCTGGGAGAGGCCTCTCTCCCCATTCTTTCTGCGTGCTTGGATTGTTAGGGTGAGAACAATCTGAGGTGCTCCTTAGCTTTGTTACACAATTCGGCTTTAAGTTCTACTCTCCGACCCCTCCATAAGGGCCGGAGACCCACACAATTGGCAAGATGCCTGGCCCTGGTGCATTGGTCCCAATCTGCATATGTTAATAAAACATTTGCATACATAGGCCCAACCATCCTGGACAATCTCCGGTAGCGTCAGCGTCTGCTCTGGCAACAAGCAAGTGTAGTCTGCACTTGTCTCGGATTGGTTTCATTACCTGTCTTTCAACATGTTTGGGAGCCCTCGCCGCCAGGTGAAGGCCAGAGTCTAAACTAGTTCAGCTTAAGACCAGAGCCCAACCTAGTCACACTGAGCAAGTGGGTACCATGGCCATTGCAAGGGCTGGTCATGGCAGAAGGCAACAAAACACAAAGGATTGCATTATCCGCCCTCTCATATTACACCATGATAGTTGTTGCAGGCCCAGTCCACCACAAATGGTACCTCCCACATGGAGGCCCCTCTACTAGGTGCGGTCAGACCGCTCTACACCTACAGTGACCAAAGGTCTGAGACAGTCACCCCTGTCTCCTCCATGTTAGCAACTTTGCCTGGCATGTCGTTAAAGACCACCTGAGGCTCCCATCATCCCCAAGTTTCACGACTCAAACCCAGCTCCCAACAGCTCCGTGCCATTAATTTAATTGAATGTCTGCATTGGCTATAACCCGTGTCAGCTTTCCCTTTCCCTGAGCAATTGGTCAACGGTTCCAATAGCCAAAACCATCCCCAGACTCGTCCACCACCCCCAGGCACCGTGGGGTGTGTGTGAGAGTAGAGATATTGCGGTTCCAGTCAAGGAGCCAAGCCCGAGATGACGACGTGTTCCTGTTGCAACTGTTGGGACCCCAGGCGAAGCAATCCAGCCACTCCCCAACGAACTTTATGGACTGTTTTGCCATTTCCATGGACTACAAAGTTTTCCACTACATGGACTATTCCGCTTGCCGCTTTTGCAAGCCACATACTGCAAAGCCCAGACGAGCTTAACCACAAACGTAGAAATTTTACCGCTGTTCCAGCTTTATTTTGGACTATTTGCTCACTTGGTTCCAGATGTTTCCTCGTCCAAGGGGGGTGTGTGCCAAGACTTTTGCTTGCATCTCACCTCCCCAGACTACGAACTCTCATTCCATCATTCATGTTGGACTACAAATTGCTTGTTGGCTGTCCTTCATTGCTATACACTGCATTGGATGTACTGCCTGGTCATTGCTTGTTTGTTCTTTTCATTACTCCGGTTCTGTTCATTGGTTGCTGGTTATTGTTTATTGCTCATTACTCATTGCATTCTGCTCATTGCCCTTGTGTATGTTTGTGTAAATGTTTAGGTGTAGGATCCTGTTAGTTCAGAACTGTCGTTGCTAGATAGTAAAGTTGCGAAACACCTTTTTCCCCAGGTGTGATACGACCCCGGAATCGGTAGACCTCTATTTGATGCCAAATTTATTTTGAAATGTTTTAATTGGAAAATGATCAATTTGTTTCAAATTGCCCATTTTTTGCGGGGGGGGTTATCACCGTGAACTGGCCTGGCTTCAGTAGATACTTGATATCATTTTGATATCACAATTTGGCTGCATTTTGCCACCCTCAGCCAAGTGTTTCTGAGGCTCCTGAACAAGCACGGAGCTAGGCATGGCTATTAATCGCCGAAATTCTGATCTCCACCTAGGCAAGCCAGATTCAGCCAGATCTTGCTTTAGGAGACCTCCCTAGACAAACACTTCATTAAGGATGCACACTAATACAAAGAGCCCCCTGCCTTGAGCTAGAAGCTTACCCACCTAAGCGAGCTGCATCTGCATACTGGCCATTCCTTTGTCAATTCGGACTTAACTCAATCATCTTAAATTCTGACCTTTCGGAGACATTGTCTCTCACCCAAACCTCATTGTTCTCTCCCAAGTCCAGATTAGCCTACGGTCATACTTTCCCTATAAAACCCCTCAGTTCCGAGAGCTTCCTCGGATCACTCCCGAGTTCCAGACCGCCCTGCTGCTGCTTTGCCCGGCAAGCTCCCCTCAGCGGACCACAGTGAGCTTCTTTTCTCCATCTGCAACTTCTCCAGGACTGCGAGAAAGGTGTCATATCACCCATTTCCCCCAGAACTCTTTTTTCTTCTTTCTTAGTTAGCTGTGTGGTTGTGTTGTCTTAAGTGTTTGTCTGTTCTTAATAAAACATCATTTTTGCTATTTTAAAACTGCCTGACTGCTTGACTGACCTGACCCCATATACATTGGGTTACAAGATCCCCGCTAAGTTACTCTGCCTCTCGTTAGCTTAAAGTGAGTGCTTCAATTAATTTCCCCATCTTGCGTTGTTGTGTTTTGGTTATTAGGGCGCCCCTCCTGGGACCCCCAGTTAACAGGGTAACAGTTTCAGTCCTTGAAGGCAAGACTTTTTATCTGACTTTATCCCTGTCAATATATCCCAAGCTTTGGCAATACGTTTATTTGTGACCTATTCTTCCTCAAAAGAATAATAAAAAACACAGCTGTTGTACTGAGAGTTCCCCATTTTATTTGCACAATAGTCTTGTAAGGTTGCCTTAGGATGAACCATTACAGCTAGCCCAAGATCAAACAGTAAGCTTCATATCTGGGTAAAGATCTGAATCCAGATCTCTCTCATCCTTACATTCAGTGCTCAGCTCACTACACCATCCTGCTTTTCATGCAGCCCTGAAGAGAATGTTCATAAGTATTATAAAAGTGGCTTATGTTTTGACTGTGACAAGTGAAGTGACTAAGAGGAAGCTATCATATTATATCACTTTGATGTTCACAAAGTTCTTGGCAATAACACAACTGACTCAGAAGCCTTCTGTTCCTTAAATGACAAAAAGAGAAAAATTAAAAAGCCATACTCACCACTCTTCATGTATTCTGTTGCCTTCTGTTTGATTGCGAGAGTTGCCTGACTGGTTGACTCCAGGTATCGAAGCACAAAGATGTTGGGAACAAACTTGACCATGTTTTGCTCACCACAGCCAAAGGGCATTTCAAGCAGTTCACCTACATTTTGTAGTGCAGCACCCATTATGTCTCCTGAATACAGATAAAACGGAGGATGAAAATATTAGAATCCTTTTTCTAATCTTCTTAGAATTCAGAAATGATCTTCTCTCAGTACGAGCAACCTGACCCATAAATTTTTGTCAGGTGGTCAGAACACCAGTTAAGGTCTGCTGAATTTTCTGATTAGAAAGGCCTGGCATCAGCTCATGGTATACTTGTGAATTTGCCAGGGCCCTAGTGGTTTGGCAGAGTCCTGGCCTAGCTCTTCCTTTGAAGCATTATTCTGACATATGAGTGGGTCTGGAAAGCATCATTGAGATTTCCCACAATGTTTCAAAGTGACACAATGTGGGAGGCATTACTTTGGTTCAATGAGTGACAAGGAACCCACATGGCGTAAGTGGGACTGGGGCTCAGCACTGCAATACAACCTCTGCTTACAATCCATATATATCCAGTTAAAAATTTAAAAGTATGGAGAATAACATGTAGAATTTTTTTGGATATTTACTTACACCTGTGTAGACCAAAGCAGAACCTGCCTTTAAAATACCACTCCCTTCTACACATTTTTTGCACCTGGCTAAAACATTTGTAAGGGACTCTCACTTCTTGTGTGCCCAAGGATGGGATTCTTGGCTTGACTTTTCTTTAGAAAGGAAGGTACATTTCCTCCTTACCAATGACAGAAACTGTGGCCCGGCCAGAATCCTTCACAACATCTTCAGGTAGCTTCAGGGAAACACTTTCTACCACTGGGTCCCCTGGAAGGACATAAAAGTCCAAGAATTAATATCACATATTGAGTAGAACCAAGTGGCAATAACACATTCATCATTGTTACATATTTTCAAGTCATTTCTGACTTATGGCGATCTAACGGTGAACCTGTCATGGAGTTTTCTGGGGTTGAGAGTGTGTGCCATACCCAAGGTCACCCAATGGGTTTCCATGGCCAAGCAGGGAATTAAACCATTCTCTCCAGGTTCACAATTCAACACTCAGACCACTACACCACACAGCTCTCAGCAGTAACACATTATGCAGAGCTTTTTCCAAGTGATCAGGGTAAATCACATCTACCAGTTACCCCAGTAATATGGGCAGTACTGTGATCCCATGATCCCAGCTCCAAGGGAGAACAGAGAGGCTGAGAGAGCTGCCCAGTGGGAGAACTACACCTGGAGCTTGCTAGCTCACAGAGTATGCTTGTTACTCAGCCATCTCCATCTCTGTTCTGCCTTCTGTCTTTCATTCAGCAGATAAAGAGTTAATTTCTTTTATGCCCTGTGCATTGTGCTAGTGCCCTGGAGAAGACAGATACTTCCACGTGTTGGTGTTGTTGCTAAACAGAGAGAATATAGTCCTTTAAATAACCTCAATTCAAGTCATATAAGACTTTATAAGTCATAACTGATACTTTGAATTCCATAATCAGTTCCACAAGAAAGATTCCATGTTCTGTTTTCCTAGCACAAGCCAAATGGACCAGAGTATAGGATGCCACACAGCCATACGTGCTATATTGCTAGCCTGAGCAAGAGATACCTCCAGTTCAACAAAAAAGATGCCATGTTATTTCTGAGTTGAGTTCCCTGGGAATCCAAGAAAACCCATACTGGATAAGGAATACAGCCTATGCAAGATATGCTGTCCAGCCATACCTGAAGAGCACAGGAATGCATTGTAGGTCTTTTCTTCAAGGACACCTTCTGGCTGTGAAATGAAAAGGGAGCCATGAGTCCTTTCAGGGCTGCTCTCTCAGGGGAATCTCTCTGACACTCCGCCCTGCTCGACATGCATGCTCTCTCTGTGCCAGGTCAAGTCTTCTGATTGAACACAGTTCTGTTTGAGCCAAGGAAGTGGAGCCCTCTCCCTGGGTGACCTGGCTATAGCCACAGAAACACAGGGCTCCTCAAGTGCCAAGAAACTCTCCTTCCCAGGTTTCAGGCAATGAGACACAGTGAAGACACAAAGCCCTTCCTGGGAGATCCACATTCCAGGCTGTGGCAGCACTTGCTAGTGTTTGATGGCCTTGAGACACAGTTTGATTGATATGTTGGCAACCTCACTGACCTTGACAAGAAGGGATTTTATCACTGTGTCTGACCGTCCTTGTGTAGGTGTCACAGAGATCCTGTTGCCACACAGCTCTTGGGTCTCCTCAGCCTCAGCAGTTATGGAGAAGTTCACATGCCCTACCAGAAGGTAAAATAGTAGAGATCACCAAATGCCAGGCTTTCAACCAGAGGTCTGATGCCAGTACAAGTGGCAAGATGAAGAACCCCCTTGGGCATCACTCTTGGCACCATGTGTAGGACTGCCAAGGAAGACCATTACTGCTCCTCTCTACAGGACACATGAGATGGACACAGGTCAGAGCACAGTGGGAGAGGTGCTTCTGGAATGGTTACAGAAAGCAATATATGCACATATGTGACTATATCATTCTTCGATCTGCAGTGTGGCACTGGTGCAAACACACTGGCATGAACAGAAGCTGGAAAGGGACACAGCTTTGGCTGACAAGAAACTCATTCATCACTAGCAGCCTTTCCTTCACTGATCCATCTGGGTGCTCACAGATGGCAAAGTGTTTGAGGGGCATAAAAGGTGGAGCGTCAGCATCACAGACTTCCCAGTTCCCTGTACCCTTCCTTCTTCAACCCTCCAACCTCACCCAACTGGGTGGCTGTCACATTCCAGGAGAAAGTCTTTGCCTCATCAGCACAGAGGCAAGTGGAAAACTGGCAGGCTGGGCATGGCTTCACCTCCACTTCTTGTGACTCCAGCAGGTTTACTCTTACCTGGGTGATGCAAAAAAAGGAACACACATGATACAGACAAGGAAAGCTCATCAGGGCAAGTGGTAACCATTCAAAGGAAGGCATCATGTGGACACATGTGTCATGACCCTTCTCAGAATCAGATCCCCATTAAGTTGGCTTCCCAGCCTCCAGGAGAGACATGTGGCTGAGTAGCATAGAGCTGTGTCTAGTAAAAAGAAGTCAGTAGGCAGGCTTTTTCACTTATTCTGATCAACCTATTTAGGTCAGGAAGGAATTTATCCACAGGTTAGACTGGCTGTGGGATAAGTTGTCTTCCAAATGGATAGTTTGGCTTCCCCACACAAACCCTGTTGTTCTGGGAACACGTCATGTGCTTCTTCTACCCACTACTGGTGGCACACTCTGGCTTGGATTCTCTGATCTATGGGGAAAAGGAGTGGTACAAGTGGATGAATGCCCTACACCTGGATAGGGAATTAGACAAGGTGGTTTTCTGAGGCTTTCAATACTCTGAGAGACTCAGACCATCTTCTGATATGACACTTCCATCTGCATTTCCATCCATGACAAGATATGAAAGCTGTCCTCAAAATTTGGTATATTGGTTTAAAGAAAATATGAAACTTCCATCTTAGAAGTGACAGGTGATTGTAGGCACAGAAAGGACTGGATGATTTATGTTTCAGCCTCTTGGCCTCCATCTCCATCTCATCTAAAGTGGATCATAGGATTTCCCCTTGCCTTTCTTTTTGGATACCTATGAAAGACAAGAATTTTGGGGGTACTTACCTGGATGCAGTCTTTGAGGTAATTGAAGACAATGGCTTTTAGTTTGAAGGTTTCTCCACGGACCACAGAATATGGCAATGCCAGATCAACAAAGAAGGGCTGGAAGACTCTGAGCATGGCTTGTTGAGAGAGTCCAAATCCAATGTCTGCGACACAGAAAGCATTGGCATTCCACTCTGTGATGGTGTCCGGAACAGTTACTGGGTAGGTTGATTTCCCTTCCTCACTGAAGAACAGGAAGAGAGGTTTTTCTGGTATTCATTAAAACTATTTCTGTCTTTGTACTGTGGACACGTGTGAATGCTATCTTTTAAGGATGTGGCACCTGCGGCCTACAGTAATGCAATCCAGATCAAGGCTATGACATGGGCATATGGAGAAGTTCCTTGAGACAATCATTTTTATCTAGATCACTCCACGTGAAAAACCCCTATCACAGCCTTCCCCGACCTACTTAAATGTTTTAAAGTCAGGGATGCCTGATATCTGTGGTAAGAACTGGCAAGGAAAATTTGAAAGAACTCAGGATGGAAGGTGGCCTTCCATCCTGGTAATTGCACTAGTGAAGCACAGATGGATGCATTTGCAATGGAGGCCTTGTGAGCTAACATTGTATGCATTTCATCTGAGGAGGAACCATGTTTCAGAGTATAAGCATCATCAGAGAAGACAAATGTCTTTTAGCACAGATGCCTGACTGAGCCGTATTGTGTATTACAAACAATATACTGCTTTCAAAAGTTTCCAGAAGGGGAAACATAGGCCCTTTGTGCAACTTACATTTTTCCAAAGCCACTGTGCAACGATCCAGTGAAAGCCTCTTCTGAGAAGGAATTGCTTCTGCTGCACTCCCCCTCTGCACTGGCTGTCTGCTGGACAGGAGGAAGCACAATGGCCCTGCCCCTCCCTTCCGCGGAGCAGTCCGGCAGTTTTCCAGGCTGCGCTGGGGGAAGAAGTGCAGCCATTGCGCTTCCTGCTGTTCTGCACAACAGGTAAGTGTGGAGGGAGGCGGGGGGACTCTGCAATCGTGTGTCATTTTTGGGAGAAACCCAAACATGATTTAATCCATGATTGTGATGGGATGGCCATGGGATTGCGATGACATCATGCAGAACTGTCGTTGTGATCCTGTGGTGATCCCATGGCCATTGCGGGTTGGAGGTGGTGTATGAAAAAGGCCATACCCTAGTGGGTTGCTCTTCCCATTTGCTGTTAGGTAGGACAAAGTTTGAAGCAGCAGCCGGCAGGGGGAGCAGCTCATAAATGATTCAGTCTTGTTCCTGCCTCTACTCTGGATAGGCTGTTTCTCTTCATTTCTCATTCCTTAATCTTTCTCACAAAAGAAATAAAGAAATAAATCTCTGAATTTTGCTTTATCTCTTATCTGTCTCTCTTCTTAGCTAGTCTTAGGACAAGACCCCTCTGGATAGTCATGGCTATGTATTCTGCCTGAGAAGATGAGAGCCTGAGAATGTCTGGGGACTTGCTCCTGCTCATTGTGATGCCTAGCTTTTTCACTGCCAATTCTTGTGCGATTGAATAGTCACAGCAGATAGATGATTTAGCACAGTCAGACGAGAGTAATCACTCCATCCTATGGCAGAGTGCCAGGCACCACAAACATTAGGCCCAACGTGGTCCTAGGAAAGCAGCTGCAATCATCAGCTACTGCCAAGGTGAGTATAAATCGCATTTCTCCACCCACTGTAGTCGACCAGTTGCTTCATCCTCACTTCTATAAATGCTCAGGAGATTGCAGCTTCCCAGGGGCCCCAGTCCCATTCCTGCCTTTTCCAAAGCCCTGGCTGTCCAATCAGTTGATGGAAGTCTTTTTCTTCCCCCCTGCCACCCCAGTTCATCCCTCCTTGAGGATGAATCAGCCATCCCAAAGCTACTATTGTGGTCATCATTATACAAAAGACAGGAAGAAAGTTATAGGTGAGGCAGGAGCCATTTTAGGTCATAAGAAGTTGCCCCCCCCCAACAAACCTCTGGGATTGCTCCAGAAGCAAGGGACCCAGCCAAAAAAGAAGAAAGTCTCTTACAAGCATACTTCCTGTGTTCACTCCTCAAATAAGAAGCTATCAGTCTGTTTAGTCTCATCACTAGCTTCTGGTTGCAAGGAAGAGGAGATTTCAGAGCATAAGATCAATATTTCTTAGACAACCACCTCAGCTTCCTGTTTCAGGCAGAGGACTTTGGAGTCATTTTGCATAAAGAGGTTAAGGCCCTAGAGCTGCCTTTTTCCTTTGGCCCCTCTCAGCATGATGATCCTGATCTTCTTCAGAGCAAGGATGATCCTTTTCCAAAGCCAGTCCCTTCCTCCTCTCATGTACCTTTTCTGTACAGATTTCAATAAAGTTGATAGATGAGAAATTTTCTAACTTGCCCAAACTCATAACAACTAAGCTCCAAGTACTATTAATGGATGCTTCAGCTTGTGCCTTAATTTCCTCTTCTTTATACACTACAGATGGTAAGGATATGTTCAAAATTCCTGAAGAGAGAAGAGTCAGCTCTCAAGAAGGCTCATGAGATTCCCCCCCACCCCACGTCATCAGAGCTTCTTCTGCTATCTCTATTTCTTCTAGGGCATTTGTTTGTGTGTGTGTGGGAGGGGGGTAAGGAAGCTCTTTAACGAAGTTCCACAAGACAATGCTATATTACATAAGAGGTTCAAATAACAATAGCAACAACCAATCCAAAAAATAGGAACACATGAACAGCATTGCTCCCGTTTTTCCAGGTAGAAGGAAAACTTCAATTCTTTGCTTACAAGTTGGGGAGCAACCACCTTGTACCAGTGGGTTGTTACTGTAGTTTTCTAGCCTGGACTTGGTGGATATTAGATATCACTTTGATATCAATAATTTGGCCTTCTTTACCTATTCCGCTCCATGTGCTGCGAGGTCCCCGGACAAGCTCACATACAGGCATGGCTGCTAATTGCTGTAATATTCCATACAAATACAGGCAGCCCAGAAATAGCCATCCTGCCACTTCAAGAGACCTCAAGGCAAGTACCACATTATGTATGCATGCTACTTACAAAAGAATTCCCTGCCCCAAGCAGGCAGCTTGACAAGCTGAATACTCAATCATCAAGCACTCTGCGTTTGCATACTGGCTACCCTATTGACAATTCAGACTTAACTCAATCATGCTAAATTCTGACCTTTCGGAGGCTTTGTCTCCAACCCGAAACTCATTGTTTTCCCCAAATACGGACTAGGTTAGGGCCACATTTTCCCCTATAAGAACCCCTGACTTTGAGAGCTTCCTCAGATCGCTCCTGACTTCCATACCACCTTGCTGCCACTTTGCTTGGCGAGCCTTCCCCTCAGTCCCACATACTGAGAACTTTCGTATCCACAAACTCTATCTTCAGACTACCCGGGCTTCAGGACAGGTGTAGTATTACCCATACCAAAAACCTCCTCTAAAAATCCCTCTATCCAACTCCAACTTTTATTTCTCTAGTTATCTGTGTGAGTGTGCTGCATACACTTGTTTGATTGTATTTTGATAAAAACACCAATTATTATTTCACTTCTGTTTGCTCCTTGACTCAGCCTGACCCTGTAGACATTGGGGAAAAGATCTCACTCTGTTGCTCTGCCTCTCACAGTGCTAACTTGTGCTCTTTGACTAATTTTCCCAACTCATATAATTTGGAGATCATTTAGGTGTCCCTCACGGGACCCCCAGAAAACAGGGTAACAGGGTGATACAGACTCTCAGGGAGTATCATGTGATAGACTTTCACACCCTTCCTCACCATTTATCTTCATTCATTCCACAGAGTCAAAAAAAGAGAGAGAAAAGAACATCAGCTAATACAGAAATTTATCCAACACCTTTTTGAGACAGGAGCAATTGAAACAATTCCATTCTCTCAAAAATTGCTATTCCATATTCTATGCCCCAAAATAACAAAACATGGAGGGCCATTCCGGACCTAAAGGGGTAAACTGATTTGTGAGAAAACGCAAATCTGGGTAGAAACTCTCAAGATGATCTTAGAAGCTCTCAGACCCTTGGGATACTCTTGTATCACTCAATCTTGTGCAGGTATACCTACATGTTATGATTCACCCCTGGCACAGGAAGTTTCTACACTTTACATTATCAGGGGCAGCATCTCCAGTACAAGGCCCTACTCTTCAGGCTTTTATCCTCTCCAAGGATATTTACCAAAGTAATGGTAGCAACAGTTCTAACCTGTGTTCAGTGTTACCTTGTCTTCCTGAAAGCAGAGTACACCAACGACCAACTGGCTAAGCAGAACACACTGATCTGGCAGAATGGCATGTCCACCCATTCACTTTCCAGTTGATAAGAAGTTGTTTCAGCCTGCCATGGGTAGATCTGTTTACCTCTCCAGTCAACAATAAGATGAGCAGGTTGTTTTCTCAGTTCCAGACTCAGAAAACAGAAGGAATTGACATACTGACAGCTCATTGGTCACTGGGTCTGTATTTCCTACTGACCTCACAAGGCTTGGTTTTCAGAGAACCTCTCCTTAGAGCAGAACTCCCTTTGAATTTCTCTCCACCCAGATCTGCTCACCCAGGGACAAGTCTCTCATGTGGATCCAGCTTGGCTCAACCTTCATGTCTGGAGGTTGAGCAGAGTATGCTCATGATGGAAGGTCTGCCTCCCAAGACTGTAGACACTGTAATTAACTTTGGACAGCCTTCAACCAAATGCATTTACAATTATCTATTCAAATATGGATCAAAAGGAAATGAGTATGTTGTAAGTCTGTTTTGGTTAATTCCATTACTGTTTCTCTTACTCTGAGCCAGCGTGGTATAATGGTTGGAATGCTGGACTAGAACTCTGAAGACCAGAGGTCAAATCCCTCCTCAACTGTAAAACCCAGTGGGTGATCTTGGGCACTCTCACCTTTGGGCACACTCTCTCTGCCTCAGAGAGAGGCAAAGGCAACTACTCTCTGAACAAACTTTGCCAAGAAAACTCCATGATAGGTTCACTTTAGGTTTACCATAAGTTGGAAATGACTATGAAGGCACACAACAACAACAGTTTCTACAGGATGGATTAGATAAAGATCTTCATCCCAATAACCTTAAAAGACAAAACTCTGCAATCACCTGTAGCCCCCCAGCTAAGCAGTATCAGAAACTCTCCTCTCGTCCCCCTCGTAGGAGGTTTCTGAGGGCAGCTTCTTTGTTTAAACTGCCAACAACTCATCACTATCCCACTTAGATTCTTCACAAGATTGGTGATGCCTTAAACAAACTTCTCTTTGAATCCTTGAGACAGGTATTACTCAGATTTCTTTCTTAGAAGGTCCTCTTCCTCACAAAATTCTCATAAAAATTCTGTTGTTTATTGTTACTACCGTGTACTGGTCTGGCCTTTGGTGAACCAAAGATATCATTTTGATATCATAATTCGGCCCCACTCTGCCACCAGCCAAGTGTTTGTGAGGCCCGCCAAACAAGTGCTAAGCTAGCCATGGCTACTGATTGCTGCTCTCACCAAAACAACCCAGATATTGCCAGTTCTGCTTTAGGGGACCTCCCGAAACAAACACCTTCATTACATATGCACGCTACCACAAAGGGATCCCCTGCCCTGAGAGGACGTCCTGGCGAGCTAGGCACTTAACTGCTGAGCTAGCCGCATTTACATACCGGCTATACTATTGTCAATTCGGACTTTAACTTAATCATGCAAATTCTGACCTTTCGGAGGCTTTGTCTCCAACCCAAAACCTACTGTTTTTGCCCTAGACCAGACTAGCCTGCGGTTGTTCTTTCCCTTATAAAAATCCCCCGCTCAGAGAGCTCTTTGCAACTCTCGCTGGAACTTCTCCGGAACTCTTGCCGGATTGCCCGAACTTCACTCTGCCTTGCTGCCGCTCAGTTCAGCAGATTCCCCTCGGCTGCCCTGCCGGATTTCCACTTCTTCAATCAGGCTTCTTCAGGACTGCAGGACAGGTGGCGTATCACCCATTCCCCTCAAATTCTATTTCCTTTTCTAGTTAGGAGTGTGTTTGTGTTTTTCTTTAATAACTGTTTAATAAATCTTAATTATTGTTTGAACCATTTGTCTGCTCACTGACCTGACGCTGTAGACATAGGGTAAAAGATCCTGCTGCATTGCCCTGCCTCTCGTTAGCCAAGAGAGTGCTCCAGCTAATTTCCCCCAACTTTGCTGGTTGTTGTTTGGTAGTTTGGGCACCCCTCCCGGGACCCCCAGTTCACAGGGTAACATTATAGCCCTTGTTATTCTTCATGTTATTTAATATTAAAGTCTTTATATTTCTTTAATTAATAATTTCTAAAAGTCCCTAATTTCATGCCTTTTGCTCTTTCTTAACTGTTTTTTTTAAAAAACAAACACCCAAAGATTTAATTTATTTAGTTTAAGAAAGAGGTTTCATGGCTTGCCCAATGGGGAAGGCTGGTAACTTCAGTCTCTCTCCTGTCCACCTATGATTATCTGTAATTTATAGGGCAGTTTGATAACCAGGAAGGGATCCTTGGATGATCAATCCTCCAAGCCCCATTTAATCTAGAGGTGATTTTCTCAGGTCTCAAAAGTCTGTGACTGGTATGTCTCTGCTGCGGTATGTCTCTCCTGGAGGAGATGAATCAACATGCCTCCAGGAAGTCCCTTTCTCAAAATGATTACTTTGGCTAGGAGGGTGCTGGAGCTAGGAGTCCTGTCAGCTTACAAAGAACATTTTTCATCCAGACTCTGTAGGCTTACAGTTGGGCTCAGCCTTTACAACTAAAATCAACAGAATGGTTTTTTTCATAAATCAAAGGAAATTATTCTTTCTTCTGTCCTCATCCTGCTTGACAATTAGAGAAATCCTGGCATACTTTAGATGTTTGCAGAGTTCTCAACATCTCAAGCATACTCACTTCTTCAGAGTTTCAGACTGTCTGTTTATTTTTGTTTTGAAATATTCAACATTAGTCAAGAGTGTTTCATCCTTCACTTTGTCATGTTAGATCATTGTGACTTGCTATTCAGTTGCAAGTACCTACCTGTCTGGCATAGTTGTGACTCATTCCAACCATTGTGCTGCTATTTCTGCTGCTCTGGCAACCAATGCTCCCATCTTAAAGATCTGTAGGGCTGTC